>SKCR01045898.1:0-46746 GCA_019454045.1 Zanthoxylum bungeanum
GATTTTAGATATTAGGAGTTTAGCTGTCATCACGTACTTTGTTGCTTGTTAAGAAAATGAATGAAAATAAATTAGAAGAAAATATCATATTGAACATTATGTGAGTAATTTCACATTTTATTTATTTATTCTGGATAAGCTTGTAAAGAAATGTAAGATTTTATTTATTTATTATTATTTGAAACTATGTACGAAAAATCAAACTGATCTTCTGCTGATAGAATTATCCATAAATTCGTAGTAAAATACTTGTAGGATTCTTGTTTATAATTATAGCTTGGTGTGTTCTTTTAATACTTTGCAATAATGTAATTTTAGTGGTGGATTTGGATAGGAGTTACGTGCTTCTATATTCTCCACTCTTTCAGTGGGTTAAGCCACCTTTAATTTTGAAAGTGAGATTCTTATTTAAAGTTGAGCTTATTTTTTAATTTCATCATCTTATATTGTAGTAATATTCTTTTCAAGTTGGCTGCTTTTTAGTGATATGGATATGGAATAATATTTGTGTGGCTTGTTTTACATGGAAGTGACTGTAAGGTTTTAAATATTTGAAAAGAAAATAATTTTGAGAAGATTAAGGATGAGGATGCAGGGAAAATGGCACTTTAAGGGTGTGTTTAGTATGTCATCTCCATGATCCTCATTTGTTGTTGTGTATTGTTTTGGAGTTTTAAGTAATTGGAATTGTTAAGAGTTAAAATTCAATATTTTGTTTGAAGAGCTAAATTATCAAATCCTTGTGATGCTCAATTATTCTGCACAATTGCAAATCATATCCCTGTTATATGATTGTAGCCGTCACCTGAGATATATTAGTTGAAGTTGTAAAATAAAAGAATTGTATATTGTAGAAAAGGTATCTAATTCCTTTTTTAATGCTGATGGCTAAGGTTTAGCGCATGTATCTTTTGAAGTGTGTGGATATGGTTTAATTGTCATGATATTTGCTTAAACGTTGTAGGTGCTGGTTTTCCAAGCATTGATTTCATTGTTCTTGGGCAAAAAGTCTAAAACAAAAGCTTGTTGATTATTTGTGAAGAAATTCTCGTGTCCTGAAATTGAATACAAACTTTTGCATCTTCCTTCAGTTCTATTTATTTGCACTGCTTCACTGATTTTTATTTTACCTTTTTGTTTCTTGATCTCTAGACTCTAGTTACCAGTGCAGAGTAGGTTGAGCGAATTAATGTGTTTGTTCTTTTAGCTCTGTTCTGGTTTCCTTTGCTCATCATTTGTAGAATTTATTATGATGATCATGTTCTGAATTGGGTATGAGGTGTACAAACGAATTTCGAACCTTGGCCCCCAAATAAAGTGTTAACAATTCCCAATGCTTCCACCGCTTCCCGAACCTTTCTCAATTGGTTGTTTAATTGGTTCTCATGATGGTGTTTGTATTGGTGGCTACTTTGGAGATAGTTATTTGCAGAGCATCTATTCTTTAAAAATTTTGGTTGACTTGATAAAAGTGGTCTAACATGGATGGTCATGCCCTCACGGTTTAAGGATATGTGCCAAGCCGCCAACTAGATCTAGTTTAGCTCTTTAAGGCTTGAATTAATTCTTTGGTGGTTTGAGGTAATCAAGATGTGAATGTCAATAGGTATTTTCTAGCTAGATATCTACCTGTATTGTTAGTGATCAACATTCTTTATCCTCTTCTCTCTCATTCATTGTTTCCCCTTCTATTGGATCCTCGTTTTACTCAATTCAAATTTATACAGATCTCTATCAAATAATAGAATAATAGTAATAATCAAGAGTTAAGTCTTAACGCAGATGAACTTATGCATTTACTGATTCCTTCTTAGAATCTTAGTAGTGTGTTCATAGATTCGCATTGCGTGGAAACATTCGTAACTGTAATGAAATTTCTTTTGTTAGAAGGCAAAGTTCTGAACCATGTTCCCGGAATAGATACATCTATGTTTTGGGAATAGATACATCTATGTTTTCTGGACAACTCTCTATGTGCCCAATATTTTAGATATATGCCTTTCTATTTTACTTTCATATGCGAGTTTTTTGCAATGTTTTATTGAGTTCACCTTGTATGTTCTTCTGTAAACTAGTAATTTTGCTTGACAATTCTTTTTTTGGAACATCATTTGTGATGATCTGCAGATAATAGTTCAGCCCTTTTTTTGGCAGAGTTCTGAGTTTTATTTCATTGGCTTGATTCTTCTATGGGGGATGCAGAGAATGCCCTTCCTCCTTCAAAGAAGAGGGCTGCTGGACGGGAACTATCCCGAGATAACCCTGGTCTTGATGACGAGGAAGATTCTTCTGAACTAGAAAGTGGAACGTTTAAGAAGGCCAGTGATGAGGTCCTTGCAACCAGAAGAATAGTCAAAGTTCGTCGCAATCAGACGACGTCTGCCCCATCAGCCAATCCTTTTGCTGCTATTTGCTTAGTCCCCTCAACTGAACCTAGTGTGACTGTCACTCCAGGTACAACTGAGCCTACTGAGACTGTCACTCCAGCTGCAACTGAACTGCTCGCTTCTAGTGAGAAAAAAGTTTCAGAAGGTGCTAATAATAATGCCAGCAAAGAAGCCGTAAAGGGAGAGGATGAGACTAGCAACCAGTCTGAAAGCAAGATTGATGAGCCGGTTGCTGAGGCAGCTGCCAGCAGTGAACCTGATAATGGTGGAGATGAGAGTAGTAAGCAGACAGAAAACACGAATGAGCCAGCATCTGAAGATGCTACTGACAATAAGGGTACCAAGGATAAGGAGCATGGTGCTGCTGTTGATGAGACAGCCAAATCAGAGGTGGAGAATGGAAAGACAGCTGGAGTAGATAAGCCTCTGAATGAAGACGAGAAAGATACCAGTTGTGAAAACTCTGATTCAAGTCGATTGAGTTCATTTGGACAGCTTTCAAGTACCCAAAATGCCTTCACAGGACTTGCTAGCACTTTGTTTTCCACTTCAACATTCTCCTTCGGGTCAATTCCAAAGGATGGGTCAGCCTTAAATTCTAGCTCTGGTTCTATTTTTGGACAGGTAAGCAATGGGAATTCTTCCCTCTTTAACACATCCGGGACGTCTATTGCTTCAAAGAGTGAGGGAACTAGTTTCCCATCTATGCAGGAAGTTGTGGTTGAGACCGGAGAGGAGAACGAGGATGTGGTTTTCTCTGCTGATTCAGTGCTTTTTGAGTTTTTTGATGGAACATGGAAGGAGCGTGGGAAGGGAGAACTTAAGGTGAACGTGTCCTCAACTGCGACAGAGAGAGGCAGACTTCTCATGAGAGCCAGGGGAAATTACAGGTTGATTTTGAATGCAAGCCTCTATCCAGAAATGAAGCTCACAAATATGGAAAAGAAAGGCGTCACTTTTGCCTGCATTAACAGTGCTGGTGAAGGAAAGGATGGTCTTTCTACTTTTGCGTTGAAGTTCAAGGATCCTTCCATAGTGGAAGAGTTTCAGGCAGCTGTAAAAGCTCATAAAGGGAAAACCACATCGGTTTTGAAGACCCCGGAAAATTCCCCCAAGGCTACAGATGATTGAACTGTACCACTATCTTGTTGTCCTTGGTAGCTGTCCTTTTCCTTTAACGGAGATAAAAAGGAGATACCTTAAGAGTTTGGTTGATTCCTAAATCCTTATGTAGCGGAAAGTTAACAGAATTCAATCCTTTTTGTTGTCGTTTAATGTAAGTCTAGTCTGCGGGAGAACTCAATATTTGGATGTTTAGACTTCATAATTACAACATAAGACATGGAATCTTGTGTTGCATGTTGAATATATTTATACGCCTTCGTTATTATATAGATTTTGCCTCTTGATCCATTGAAATTAGAATTATAATATGAGATAATAGTATTGTTATATTTCATTTTTGTATTTGATTTAATATTGGTTCAGGTGATTACTGGCTGTTAATTTTTTGCATGATACTTGGATACAAATTAGATTGCATGTACTTGCACTGGTTATATGAAGAATATAGTTTCGCTTAATTGTATATTTCATGTTATGTAAGCTTCTTATTGTTCGGTTCTTGCCAACATATTATCAGAATTGTGAATGGTTTCGAGAAAATAATCAGAAGTATATGTTTCAATAGTAGAAAAGGATTCAGGTTTTATGGGTGTACAAATCTTTAGGATTTTAAACGTCATTGTTCTGTTACTACTACATTCGCCTGTAAGTCTGGAATTTTCAGTATCCATCCTGATCTTGTGATGACAGAGTTAGCTTAGCTGTAAGATGTGATCACATTTGATTTGAATAACCTCACATTGCTTATTGTGTATGATGGAAACCCAGGATTCCATTTCTGGGTTTGGTTTTGTCTTTAAGCCCCATGTTTTAAGTTATAAATTTTACAAGCAATTTTCTACTCTTTTTTTGAGCAAATCCTGTTGCAACCAGACAAATTCATTCTCCATTACCATGCTTTTTCTAATGCTTATAGCTTCCCCCACCACATGCCATCATTTTGTCTCCAACTGGTTCACGGGCTTAGTAGTAGTAGTAGAAACTGACTGACCTTATAACTCTTTTAATGGTTCCAAATTTTCAATAATTGATTATTATTCATCAGTCATCAATTTCCAGCATCTGTAATTATTCTATTGATGTCTCATCATAAACTCTTGGTGTTTGTGGTCCATTGACAATTTTACTGCACATTGGATTATGTATTTTAATTATAGGGGCTCTTTTTTGGTTATAATTTTTTTTAATGGTAACCCGTGACTCTTTTAATAATACTACTACTGGAAAAGCCATCAAAATGACAAACAAGAAACCTTTTGATGTAAAAGTAGCGACGATTGCGGTAGCATGTCAAGTTCTTCACTGTTAGTAACAGTTGTTTCGTTAAAAGGAAATGACATCCAATTATTTTATATATTGTTATTCGATATTTTAATTCAATGTAATTTTATAAATATAAGTTTTAATCCTTTCAATTACTTTCATTAAATAGTTTTGTTAATTAAATCACTTTTCATCTAATTTTAAAGCAAGGTTTTACTATATTAGGAAAATTCTTGGGTTCAAATCATTTAAAACTAATTGGATAAAAAATAACTCAAAATTAATGGAAAATATTTAATTACATATATTAAAATTTGTATTTTTAAAACTGTATGGAATAAAGTGTCGTTATGGTAATTCTCAAGTAGCTAGATATTATTTTCCCTATTTATAAATGTGTGAGGTTATTTTAACTTAAGTTTTTTATTTAAAATTTTGAGTCATTGATCTTATACAATTTAATAATTAATAAATTGATATCATTAAATGTTATTTTGACTTTTCAATATTTACCAATAAATTGTATAAGATCAATGAATTAAAATGTAGGACAAAATAGCTCCATCCTTTATAAATTTATGTCTTAATGTCTGCACCTGCATTAAATGTAGGGCAAATCATTGAAGATAAAAGTATATCAAATTCATATGAAATTTTATTATGAGCAGATTGTATCCAATAGACAAATTACCAATTTGATCAAGATTTGTTTCTCCCAAGTACTAAAAGCAAACATGATGTCATTGTGAATTTAAAGTCACAAAGTATGGAACCCTACAATCAATTTTTTTTTTTCTGAAATATTAGAAATCTCACCGTTAAATCACCCAACCTAAGCTTAACCGGAGTAGATAAAACTCTCGACTGTCTCATACACTTACAAAAAAATACACCCCTGGACTCGAACACCAAACTTGACAATCAAAATCTAAACCCTTTGGCCTTTACCACCCAGCCGCACAGACTTACCCAACTTAAACGGTTAAAATGTGTTTATGCAAACATTTTCAGTTGTAGACTTGTAGTGAAAGAAGTATTACTCTTGAACTAAAATTTAAAAAAAAAAAAAAAAAAAAAAAAAAAAAATTGAGAATGGTGCAAGTTGCGGACCTCTGATAAAAAAAAAAATATCTAAGACAAATGTTTATAAACAAAAAAAAAAATGCAACAAAAGGTAAAAAAGACTTCATTCAAAGAGGTAACATTTCAATAATGACAAACTTAACATATAGTTATTGTTCTTGGTTGGTAAGATGGTGGTGGTATCAAATCTTGCTGCAGGTTTTGGAGCAGAAATTCACACAACCTTCAACTTTCTCTCCAGCTGATGATAAACAAAAACAAGAGAATTATGATTCCTAGCTTGCAATAATCCTGTATATGATTTGAAAAAAAAAAAACAGAAAGAGGATTAGGATTTAATTAATTAATTAATTAATTACCAGGATTCTGTTTGGTGCTAAGATTGGAGCACAAGGAAGTAGCACAGCCAAGCTTGCAAAAATATTTGGTGTCTTTGAGACTCATAGTGTGTAAAGTTGGTGGGAAAATGCATTCTTTAAAGCATTTGGTTGTACATGAACAAAGAGTATTTCCTGGTGTTATAAAACAAGTGATGAAGCAAGTCTCATAGCATTCCTTAAATGAAGCAGCTTTAGACTCACCAACAAGAAGCCCTAGCATCAAACACACCATCAAAAGAGACTCCACTTTTCCTTTTTCCATTTTCTTTTTTTTTTATGGGAGAGCAAAATTTGAAAAGCTAAGTGAATAATTACAAAGGTTAGAAGAAAGGCTTATATAGAGGCATTTTGATGGTGGGTTTTTTGAAGTAATAATTTTAATATTAAAAATAAATATATTAAACATGTGGAGATGGAATTTAGTAGGGATCGGAAAAGTGGGTTTCATCCTAAAATTCAAATCGATTTAAAGACGTCGGCTTGAATTGAGCCCAAAGTGATCCAACTAATTTTTTTCAAACTGTATCGATCCCTAAGTTTAAACTGTTAAAATTATTTTAAACTCTGTAACTTTAAAATATTATTATTTTACCTAACGTTTTTTTACATATTCTACACTAAAATCCATAACGCTTTGATATTGCATCATTTTAGCCCTTGTATTTTTATTTTTAAATTATGAGATGAGTGTAACACCCCGCCAAGGCAAGGTACCACAGGTAAGAGACAGAATGAACTCATCTCCATAAGCCTATAAATTTACAGAAAATCAGACATGATATATCCTAAAACTGGATAATCTGGGTCTCAGTCCAACATCAAAACGAACCTGAAATAAACATCATATATCAAAATGGACCTCAGGTCCACACCAACACATCAAAATCATCACCTAAGAGCTTCGTGCCCATATCATCTATCAACACTCAAAGACTCTGTGTCCATAACATCATAAGCAATCAAATTGTTTACTTAATACAAACGGCGTGCTCAGAAATACAAACAAAACCATAAATCAAATATCCTAAACTTATAAAACTTCTCCCAAGACACTTGCGAGGGTAACTACCGCTTGGGTGATCCACGTCTCGAGCATAACTTCCAAATTGTCGTGGTTGACCAATCTAGAAGCCAACCTGCAAAACTAATAAACTGGTTTGGTGTGAGTTATAAAACTCAGTAAGTAACTGTTGGATAATTATGACCAATAACATCACTATTTGTAAAGAACATTGTGTTTTTGTACAAATTAACTATGTGACAAAATGAAATTTCTATTTTATCATTATTGTAATTAGATTACTTGGATATATTAATGATAAAAGTCCATATAGTTAAATCAGATTAATAAGATATAAGACAATATTAATCCACAAACGGTTTAATCATTAAATATCCCTAGTCGAAGTATTATCGAGACTGGACATTGATGATGCTGAATAGACTAGTATTATACGTGTGCTCGTTATGGAAGCTTAACGGCATAGTTCTCATATATTTAGGTATTAGATACTTATGCAAGTGTAATAAGAAGTTCTGTTAGCCGTTGGACCGGGAACAGTTCGCTTTGGATAAACCCACTCGGAATCCTATTGGTAGTATGACTATGTGTCTAGGAGAATCCGAATAAGGGTAGGTGTATGTGATCTTTAACCTGAGACTTACGTCGCTATTGTTGGACAATTATGACCCATAGCGTCACTATTTGTACAGATCATGGTGTTGTTGTACAAATTAACTATGTGACAAATGAGATTGCTCTCTTATCATTTGTGATTATATCACCAAGATGTATAAATGATAGAAGGTCCTTATGATTTGTTCCTGGATTGAGATTATATGAGACAGTATCAATCCACGAAGGATAAATCATTAAATATCCCTAGTCACAGTATTATCGAGATTGGACATCGATAATGCGTAAAAGACTAGTATTACACTTGTGCGCGTTGTGAGGGCATAACATCATAGTTCTCATATATTTGGGTATAGGATACTCATGCAAGTGTATATGGAGGTTGTGTTTTACCGATGGTACGGGAAACAGCTTCGCTCTGAATAGACCCCTTCGGAATTCCATTGGTAGTATGACTATGTGTCTATGGAAGTCCGAAATCAGGGTAGGTGTATTTGGTCTTAACCTGAGACTTGCACCGCTAATACTTGCGACAATCAATATACTTTGGTTTTGGTCGTCCATGGCTTTAACAGGTTCTGTGTACGCCTCTGCTGGGTATATTGAGAATCATAGTGTGTTGGGTGTGATGTCAAGACGGAAGTATCACTCCAGTCATAGTGGAGATGATGGTCACGTAGGATACGGGACTGGTTCTCTTAAATGCTGCAGCTATCAGGATATTATGACTAGGTCATGTATATCCTATTATAGAGACTAGTTACCAGAGATCCGATATGTGCTTCGTACGGGGTAGACACAATTCCAGCCCCAGGCCTAGCACGTGACATCCGATACTGGATCGAGATACGCAATACTACGTATACTACGCCTGATATAGATCGCTTATTCCTGTAAGCATGTTTTTGGAGAATTGGGTAGGCATGGCGCTTTGCTAGAAGCCAACCTTGTCTTGTGAATTGGTATAAACGTAGTACTAGGTACTTACGTGTTCGGATAGTCCGACAACCGTATTTACTGCCAACATATCCGGGGATCTCATGGGTCGCTTCCCGAAGATTCACCGATGACGTATGACTCGCACTTTAATTAATCTGGGATTAATTAGATGAGAGAGAAAATTAATCTGGGATTAATTGCAGAGATATTTTATCTGGGATAAAATATTATTAAAGAGAGATAACGATAATTATGATATTGAAATTGAAGGATCTTCAAAGATCTATTCTTAGATCTTAGAAGTACTAAATTGCAATAGTAAACTCTTGGAGGGTAATGACTATTCTCAAGGAGATAAAGTCAAACTTTGCAATAAGGCAAGAAGCGCAAGGCGCACTTTACTTCAACATTCCAGAAGGCCAAGGCTAGGCCGAACGCTTCTGAGATGTAGAAAAGGGAAAGGCAAAATCATTATAATCTTCTGGGAAGATAAATGACATATCCCAAACTGTCTGCCTAAATTGTGGCAAACGGATCGCAGAAGCGTACTGCCGTTTGAACAAGGCAGACATGAAGGAATTGAGACGAGCAAGGCTCTGACTTCAAATATTTTTGTCATAATTATGTTCACTACTAGATTAAAATTAGATTTAAATACTTAGTGTGATACATAAATATGTACTGATGTTCAGAATCTGCTATGAGCAGGATACTGACTTTCAGTTGAGATTAATCTGCGATTGGAAACGAGACGATTGTCGCTATTTTAATAAACCGTAGATACGTAAGTCTAGGAACTACCCTTCGAGTGTGTACTTCAATTAGGAACCTGTATAAATGTAACTTAGTTTGACTAGAATATTATCTCTATATCAGTGTTTAATCTTCGTTAAGGGTTTACCTTTATATTCTAGAACCTAAATGTTTTATTTTATAAAGATGATATTTGTAAACACATTAGTGAAGGGGTTATTTAGGGGTGAATCCGGTAACGCAGCGGAAGCGGTGAAAATCCGATTTTCAGATTTCAAAACTTTTTCTTGGATTAAATAAATAAACACATTTATTTAATTACCCAATAATCAAATAATGAAATAAAATTTCAAATGAATCAAATTCAAGTGAAATTACCAAATTACCCTTATATGGTATTTTGTCCATTTTAGTCCGAAATTGATCCAATCAATTTTGAATGATTCTAAATCATTTCTAAGATGAACTTAGCATGTTCAAAACATCAAAACACCAAAGACACCAAATCCCCAATATTCCCTCACATTGCCGTGAGCTCCATTTGGGGGCATATTGACCATTTGGTCATTTCATGTCTCAAAACTCATCTTAATGAAATCCAATCAACATGAAACTTTGCATGCATCATATACACACCCAAATGCTCAACATATCTCAAAACCCCCAAATTTAGAATAGGTTATAAACCCTAATTTTTCAATTTCCACAAATTGGACAAATTAGGCTAATTACATTAAATCAATTGTTTCAATCATCAATCTTTCATCCAATTCAAGTCTCAACACAATGAAACAACTCAAGATCAAATCTAGGTCATTTAAGAGTGGGTCAACAACTCTAGAATAGCAACATGGTTTCATAAACCTTAAAAGAATACATATAACTACACTAGTTACATTCTTTGTTCATTACACATGCTTCACCATTTCACCAATTTCCATCAACAAAACAAAGAGAAAGAAAGAAATAACCTAAGGATATCATATATTGAAGCCTAGATCCTAAGGAACAATTTCCTTACTAATAGTAAGTTGGAGAAACTTACTAAAATCAAGCTTTTCCTTGTTTTTCTTTCTTTCTCTCAAATTTCTTAAGCTTTCTTCAATGGAGTCTCTTTGTGAAATGTGTATTAGGTTATTATGAAATGAAAAGCAAATGAAAACAATATATACTTGTCAAAGATGGCCTTGGCCGAAATCACATCAAAGGTATATACCAAATTTTTCATTTCAATTTCATTTCTAATGCATTTAGTCAACTTGATAAATATCTAAAAACTTTATAGATATTTATTTTGGTCAACATTGCAACTATGATCATTAGCTTTAAATATCCTAACTTAAATATTTATATTTTAATTAATTTAATCATTTAACAATTAAATAATTAATTAATTAATCAAATACAAATATATTAAATATATGTATAATATTTACATTAAATATTAAAAACATATATTCATTTAGGATAAAGTCAAATAACTCATTTTGACTATTAATTAATGTGTATTAAATTAATCAAGTATTAAATGTAAATACACAATAATTAAGTAAATGACTATCTAGTCTCTTTAGCATGTATTTTGCGTTTAACCTTAAACGACTTTATAAATAATCAATATTATTTATTTATGTTGCTCTAGTGCTCAACGAGTATGTTTCATTATTGAGACTCTCTAGGTTCAGGTATATCCGTCACGAAATCAAATTTCATGTCCATAATCTATCCACCCGTAGATTATGACGATCACGGATAATCTCGCTAACCATACAGGTCGAGGTCATCGCAAATGTATAATTCCTTCGTCACAGGTATCCGGATAAATCCCAGAGATATAGATGTAAACGTCAAATCTCTATCGGGACTATCCAGTCGACTATTCTATTAGCAATCTCAAAAAGAATGTTTAGAACTAGCTTCTAAACTTACCACGGGCCCATGGTTTTATCTGATTGCTAATCATATGGACTACCTATGCTCTGGTACACAGAACTGACGGATCCTATCTTGATACACATAGGACACACCCCTGAGGATCTATCTACACCCAACGAACAGGCGGAGGTCTGATCTAAATAGATCGGTGACGTGACTGCCATCTAAGTGTAGAAGATGTCTCATGTGCCCACAATGGCATCTCAAGTCTAAGAATCACAAGTGCTACTCAACCCAAGAAGATTCTTATTGACGCTGTGTACCATCCATTAAGAATCTTCGGTGAGTCGTTCAGTGTTTATCCGCTATAAACACCTACACGTCTATACTAGTCTCCAAGACTTATGGTTCATTGAGAAACCATTGGAATCATATATTCCAGTATACGACATGTACCGGTCTCAACGGGTTTACTATACTGACCAAGTAGTGTAAACCTTGACCAGGAACTGTCTGAGAATGACAACGTCATGATACGACTCAATGTCCGTTGCGACGCTTTTGCAACTGTATCATGACTAATCATTCTAAGGTCATTACGTCTTTACCATAATATAAAAGAATAGATTATATTATAGAAACTGCATATATTATTACTAATAATAATGTTTTACAGAAGTATTTAACAAAATACAACCGGGAATTGGCGCTCTGAGCACCAACCCCTACAAAATCTCCCACTTGCTCTAGTGCCAATATCGATTGTATCTAATACCCATCGACTCCACGTGTTTATCAAATAACTTCGGAGGTATGGCCTTCGTCAGCGGGTCTGCTACGTTGTCTTCACTCGGTACCTTGCACACGACAATATCCCCTCGCGACACGATCTCTCGAATGATGTGGTACTTGCGTTCCACATGCTTCGACTTCTGATGCGCCCTCGGTTCCTTTGCTTGCGCAATGGCTCCAGTATTATCACAGTATAACGGAATCGCATTCTCGATACTTGGGACAACTCCCAATTCTGTGATAAAGTTCTTTATCCACACAGCCTCTTTTGCGGCTTCAGAAGCTGCAATATATTCCGCCTCAGTGGTGGAATCAGCTGTAGATCCCTGTTTGGAACTCTTCCAACAAACTGCACCTCCGTTAAGGGTAAAGACAAATCCAGATGTAGACTTTCTATCATCGGGATCCGATTGAAAATCGGAGTCTGTATACCCGTTAACCTGCAGTTCGTTTCCTCCATAAATAATCAACTTATCCTTAGTACCTTTAAGATACTTTAGGATATGTTTAATGGCCATCCAATGGTCATTACCTACCTGATTGGACTGATATCGACTAGTTACGCTAACAGCGAAACTGATATCAGGCCTCGTACATAACATGGCATACATTATGCTACCCAAACACGAAGCATAAGGTTGGTTAGACATTCTAACCTTCTCATCTTCTGTTTGTGGACACATCTTCTTAGAAAGATGAATCCCATGTCTGAACGGTATGTTTGCTGTCTTACAGTTACCAAAGCTATACCGTTCCAAGATCTTATCTACGTACGTTGATTGGGATAACCCAATCAGCCTCCTTTGTCTATCTCGATAGAGTTTTATCCCTAAAACATAGGAAGCTTCTCCCAGGTCCTTCATGGAGAAATTCTTACAGAGATATGCTTTAACGCTTTGTAACATACCTAAATCATTCCCAATGATTAGGATGTCATCAACATACAGGACTAAAAATACGACCATGCTCCCACTGGCCTTCTGATACACACAGGATTCTTCCGAATTCTTAAGAAAACCAGACGATCTGATAATCTCGTCGAATCGAAGATTCCAACTTCGTGAAGCTTGTTTAAGTCCATAAATGGACTTCTTAAGCTTACAAACCATACCCGAGGTTTGGCTGGATGTGAAACCTTCCGGCTGTTCCATATAGATTTCTTCATCAAGAAACCCATTTAGAAAAGCCGTTTTGACATCCATTTGCCAAATCTCGTAGTCATGATACGCAGCTATAGAAAGCAAAATCCGGATAGACTTAAGCATTGCTACCGGCGAAAAAGTTTCATCGTAGTCGACGCCAGGTCGCTGCGTGTAACCTTTTGCTACCAGTCGGGCCTTGTAAGTTTCAACCTTACCGTCAGGCCCGCGCTTCCTTTTGTAAACCCATTTACAACCGATAGGAACAATTCCTTCGGGAAGCGGAATCAAGTCCCAAACTTGATTTTCATGCATTGAATCTATCTCGGATTTCATGGCACTTTGCCATTTCACGGAGTCGATGTCCAACATCGATTCTCTATAGGTGAAAGGATCGGTCTCTTCAACTAAGAGAACATCCAGACTCTTTTCTTGTATCAAATACAAGCGTTCAGGAGGTCTAGATACCCTTTCCGACCTACGGAGTGTGTGTGTTGAAGGTCCTTCATCTACTTGAACTTCAGGTTCCTCCGTTGGTTCGTTGTTTTCAGGTTGGACTTCATCAAGTTCAACCCTTCTATGATCACTACCTTCTGACAAAAATTCTACTTCTAGAAATTTTGCGAAGCGAGCTACGAAGACATTTCGATGCTCGGTATCATAGAACAGATCCCCTCGTATTTGAGGGATATCCAACAAACCTAAACTTTTGCCCTCGAGGCGAAAGCTTACTTTGGCTGACTACGCCAACCCCAATAGACCCAATACCTAAATATATCATTAAGATTCGGTCTCCTACCGAACCATATCTCATACGGTGTCGTAGGAACAGCCTTTGAAGGACTTATTCAAAAGATGTGCGGCTGTTAAGACAGTAACCCCATAAGTAATAGGGCAAATCTGTGAAACTCAACATCGATCGGACCATATCCAATAAAGTCCGATTTCTCCTCTCAGATACACCATTGTGCTGTGGTGTACCTGGAGGAGTATATTGAGCGAGAATCCCATTCTCCTTCATATAATCCATGAACTCACCACTCATATATTCGCCGCCTCGATCTGATCGAAGGCATTTATATATTTACCAGTTTGTTTTTCTACTTCATTTCGGAACTCTTTGAACTTTTCAAAGGTTTCCGATTTATGTCGCATCAAATACACATAACCGTACCGTGACAAATCATCGGTAAAGGTAACGAAGTACGAATAACCACTGTGAGCAGTTTGACTTAGTGGACCACATACATCAGAATGTACGAGTTCCAGTAAGTTTGGCACGGTGTCCAACACCAGAAAATGGGGCCTTGGTCATCTTACCCTGAATACAGGATTCACAAGTTGGATAGGATTCAATGGTAAGATCTGATATCAAACCATTCCTAACCAATGGGTAAGGCGTTTAACGCCAATGTGACCAAGTCTCATATGCCAAAGTTCAGTATTATTAATTACAGGTAATCTACGTTTATTAACTCCAGTATTTAATATATATCTTTTGAAGTTTGCAATGTATAATGACCATGCTGGTTTGGACAACTAAGGATCTGAATATTATTTCTATCATATAAATACAAAGAACTATTCTTAATATTCATACAAAAGCCTTCTGTATCAAGTACAAAAAGTGATATAATATTAGCGACACATCCTGGTACAAAATGACAGTCATTAACAAAAGTGTCCCATTCGGCAATGAGATCTCGCATACTCCCACTGCAACTGCATCCAAAGAGTCTCCACTCCCGAACGCAACTGCATCTTCTCCCTGGCTTCAGCCTCCTACTTTCCTTCAGCACCTGCAACGAATTGCAAATGTGAATGGGACAAGCAGAATCTAAAATCCAGCTGGATGTAACGGCTTCACAAGCCAAAGATAAATCAATAACTGGAAAATAAAAGTACCTGATGTAGATGCTCTGTCTCTCCTCATTTGGGCAATGTAATCTGGACAGTTCCTCTTCCAGTGCCCAACTTTGCCGCAGTGGTGGCATTTGTCTTCAGAAGCCCTTTTGGGCTTGGCTATCTTCGCCTGCTGTGGAGGACCGAAGGCCTTCTTCTTCTTCCCTTTCTTCTTCTTTCCCTTGGACATTCCTTGGGAAGAAGCAGACAGAGAAGTAGATCTAGGGGGGCGAGTCGGTACTCCCTTCTTCAGATCCTCTTCTGCTGCCGTGAGCAACATCCTATGTAGCTCCTGGTAGGTGCAGACTGTCCCGTGCATGTTGAAGTACATCACAAACTGGCGGAATGAAGCTGGCAGAGAACCAAGAATGACACTCCTCCTACCGAGAATGTCATTTAGGATGAGATTATGTTGCCTCAATTGATCGATCAAATCGATCATTTGAAGAACATGTGGGCTAACACTTTGCCCCTCATCCAGACGCGCATGGAACAGTTCCATGGCGACCTTGTGAACAATAACCTGTTCCTGGTTCTCGAACGATTGTCTTAATCGTGTTATCATACTATAGGAATCTGATGTTCCATAGTATTGTTGCTTGAGTTTCGGAGAGAGCGAACTAAGGATGTATGATTTAATTAACCCTTAAATCATCATTCTTCCAAGCTTCAAAAACTTGGCGTTCCTCCTCTGAAGCATCCTCACCCACTGCAAGGGGCAAAGGACCCTCAAGAACATAACCCAACTTTTCGGAATCGAGGACAATCCTCAAATCCAATTCCCAGTCCGTAAAGTTCTCAGCGCCTTTTAGTTTGTTCGCATCTAACATACGCGCAAACTGGTTTGTGGATTGACCCGCCATCGCAAATCTATCATATAGATCACGAAAACGGTTAGCAGAAATAAAGCAGTTTCATATAATATCAAAAGCATAAACTAGATCATGGATTTTTAATCTAATATGCCCCTCCCACTAAATCATGCAATACTGTAATCCCAAACAGAATACAAATATTTAATAATTAAATTAAATATAAATAGTGAAAGGTGGATCCCGTGAATATATTTCAGCTCACAGCAGAGGCACGGTCTCGCCTACGTATATTCATCAGGTAGACAACTCATTTGTCAATCACTCAATAAGTGACTCCTAAGTATCCGGTCCTGGCCGTTTCTCGTTGTCGCTGCGAAGGCAGGCCCACAAGGAGACGTACCAAGGTAATACTCGTCAATGATAAACTCAAGTTACTTACGTAATCCTGACAGCTAGGGCACGTTCAGAATTCCGCTTTTACTTGAATTTATCTAGTATCAGATATACATCCGGTATAAATAAATCTTTATCGGCTACACCCTCACAGCAGAGGCACGGTCTCGGATGTAGTCACAAAGAAGTATTCATAAACCGTATTGACAAGACGGACCATATAACATGCATCAAATACAAATTACATTTAAACCTTATTATTAGGGATTTTCCGCTAAGTGTCATACACCCTAAATCTAACCAATTAGATCCTAATAAGCATGCATAAAGTCAAGAAAACATGATTAAACATTGATTCAATGAAGGCTAATCATATTAGTGGCCTAGAATCAGACTTGCTCTGATACCATTTTGAAGGGGTTATTTAGGGGTGAATCCGGTAACGCAGCGGAAGCGGTGAAAATCCGATTTTCAGATTTCAAAACTTTTTTTCGGATTAAATAAATAAACATATTTATTTAATTACCCATAATCAAATAATGAAATAAAATTTCAATGAATCAAATTCAAGTGAAATTACCAAATTACCCTTATATGGTATTTTGTCCATTTTAGTCCGAAATTGATCCAATCAATTTTGAATGATTCTAAATCATTTCTAAGATGAACTTAGCATGTTCAAAACATCAAAACACCAAAAGACACAAAATCCCCAAATTCCCTCACAATGCCGTGAGCTCCATTTATGGGGCATATTGACCATTTGGTCATTTCATGCTCAAAACTCATCCAATGAAATCCAATCAACATGAAACTTTGCATGCATCATATACACACCCAAATGCTCAACATATATCAAAACCCCCAAATTTGGAATTAGGTTATAAACCCTAATTTTTCAATTTCCACAAATGGACAAATTAGGCTAATTACATTAAATCAAATGTTTCAATCATCAATCTTTCATCCAATTCAAGTCTCAACACAATGAAACAACTCAAGATCAAATCTAGGTCATTTAAGAGTGGGTCAACAACTCTAGAATAGCAACATGGTTTCATAAACCTTAAAAGAATACATATAACTACAATAGTTACCTTTTTGTTCATTACACATGCTTACACACATTTCACCAAATTTCCATCAACAAAAACACAAGAATAAAGAAAGAAATAACCTAAGGATATCATATATTGAAGCCTAGATCCTAAGGAACAATTTCCTTACTAATAGTAAGTTGGAGAAACTTACTAAAATCAAGCTTTTTCCTTGGTTTTCTTTCTTTCTCAAATTTCTTAAGCTTTCTTCAATGGAGTTTCTTTTGTGAAATGTGTATTAGGTTAAGTTATGAAATGAAAGCAAATGAAAACAATTTATACTTGTCAAAGATGGCCTTGGCCGAAATCACACACAGGTATAATACCAAATTTTTCATTTCAATTTCATTTCTAATGCATTTAGTCAACTTGATAAATATCTAAAAACTTTATAGATATTTATTTTGGTCAACAATTGCAACTATGTCATTACTTTAAATATCCTAACATAAAATATTTATATTTTAATTAATTTAATCATTTAACAATTAAATAATTAATTAATTAATCAAATACAAATATATTAAATATATGTATAATATTTACATTAAATATTAAAAACATATATTCATTTAGGATAAAGTCAAATAACTCATTTTGACTATTAATTAATGTGTATTTAAATTAATCAAGTATTAAATGTAAATACACAATAATTAAGTAAATGACTATCTAGTCTCTTAGCATGTATCTTGCGTTTAACCTTTAAACGACTTTATAAATAATCAATATTATTTATTTATGTTGCTCTAGTGCTCAACGAGTATGTTTCATTATTGAGACTCTCTAGGTTCAGGTATATCCGTCACGAAATCAAATTTCATGTCCATAATCTATCCACCCGTAGATTATGACGATCACGGATAATCTCGCTAAACCATACAGGTCGAGGTCATCGCAAATGTATATTCCTCCGTCACAGGTATCCGGATAAATCCCAGAGATATATGTAAACGTCAAATCTCTATCGGGACTATCCAGTCGACTATTCTATTAGCAATCTCAAAAGAATGTTTAGAACTAGCTTCTAAACTTACCACGGGCCCATGGTTTTATCTGATTGCTAATCATATGGACTACCTATGCTCTGGTACACAGAACTGACGGATCCTATCTTGATACACATAGGACACCCTGAGGATCTATCTACACCCAACGAACAGGCGGAGGTCTGATCTAAATAGATCGGTGACGTGACTGCCATCTAAGTGTAGAAGATGTCTCATGTGCCCACAATGGCATCTCAAGTCTAAGAATCACAAGTGCTACTCAACCCAAGAAGATTCTTATTGACGCTGGTGTACCATCCATTAAGAATCTTCGGTGAGTCGTTCAGTGTTTATCCACTATAAACACCTACACGTCTATACTAGTCTCCAAGACTTATGGTTCATGAGAAACCATTGGAATCATATATTCCAGTATACGACATGTACCGGTCTCAACGGGTTTACTATACTGACCAAGTAGTGTAAACCTTGACCAGGAACTGTCTGAGAATGACAACGTCATGATACGACTCAATGTCCGTTGCGACGCTTTTGCAACTGTACCATGACTAATCATTCTAGGGTCATTACGTCTTTACCATATAAAAGATTAGATTATATTATAGAAACTGCATATATTATTACTAATAATAATGTTTTACAGAAGTATTTAACAAAATACAACCGGGAATTGGCGCTCTGAGCACCAACCCCTACATTAGATGTAATAACAATATTTAAATTTGATTAATAATTCTCAATATTAACATGAAAACAAATAGCTCATGATTTGATTCAGAAGAAACTTTATGTGGCATTGTGTTGGGACACAATTAAACAAGAATCATATATCCACACTTTCGAAGAGTGGGTACTAGGACAAATTTTATTCCATCAAATAAAGTCTATGAATCAGTTCATTGGACAAAATGCCTATAACACTATTTACTCTCGTAAAATTGCAAATGCCACCGATCTGTTAGCCCTGTTCATAGTGAAGCAAGTGGCCCATGTCTAGCTAGGCTAGATGTGGATATGAATATTTCGTGACCTTTATGGATGTGGCATCGCGTTAGGGTTATGTGTTTCTTTTGAAACATAAATCGGAAACTTTTAAAGTTTCGACACGAAATAGACAAACAGATCGGCTAAAGTATTAATCGTCACGGTAAGACCATGATGAAAATACTTAAGCAATAAGTTTCTAAAATACTTGAAAGAGTATAGTATTCTTTCAAATGAGGACTCCTCCCAGAACACGTCAATTTGACGGTGTGTCCGAACGGAGAAACCGAATTTTGTTGGACATGATAAGGTTAATCATGAGTCGCTCTGAGCTACCATTTCCTTCAACGGATAAGCATTTAACAGTGCAAAACTTATTTTGAATAAGGTTCCATAAAAATCTGTTAGACAGACTTCATATTAGATATGAACGGGAAAGAAACCAGGTTTCTCATTCCTGAAAATTTGGGTATGATGGGCATATGTTTGGATGATACCAAACTAAAACCCAAAATGGATAAGTGCCAATTGTAGGTTATCCTAGGGAAACCAAAATATAGTACTTATACAACTCACAAGAGAACAATTTAATTGTTGCTCACCATGCGGTTTTCCTAAGAGGAATACCAATATGCAGTGGTCAGTGGGAGGATAGTAAAACTCGATGAAAATCGGAGTGATATTGTTCAAGGCACTAAGTCCTTAATGGAACACAAACAGTTCATCAAGGATGAAACTGTACCATTAACCTTCGAATACACAAGAACCGCATAGGTCGGAGAGAGTCAGAAAATAACCTGGGGTATGGGTTTCTGATCTCACCTCATAAAGATGTCGATCTTATTGAGGAATACCAACTGACTACGTATGAGGAAGTGATACAAGGTATCGACTCCCTATTATGGCAAAGTGCCATGACATCTGAAATGGATCCCATGTATATCAACATGTTTAGACACTAGTTGATGTACCGTAAGACATTGTGCCTATTGGTACTATTTAAGTCTTCAAGGAAGACATACATGGATGGCAACATACCAACGCATAAAGCTAGGCTTTTAGCGGAAAGGTATCGTTATCAACATTGTGTTGATTAAGAATTAACCTTTTACCCGTTGCCACGGTTGAATCCATTTGGATAATGCTTGCTGATGCTGCATGTTTCATTTATGAAATATGACAGCTGAATGGGAAATCGCTTTCCTTAAACGGAAACCTTTTGAAGGATGTTTACAACATCCTGACGGTTTTGTCGTACCAAAAATAGCAAACAAGGTTTGCAGGTCATTCGATCCATGTTTGGATTGAAGCAAGCATTGTGTTCTTAGAATTATCGTTTTGATGTAATCATAATGGTGTATGATTTAATTCAAAACGAAAATGATTCTTGTGTATAAGGAGGGTTAGTGGGAGCGAACTGACAATGACTGTCCTATAAATAATGATAATATGTCATTTCTTGGAAATGACATTCCCATAAAACTATCGGTGAAAGCTTGGCTTTCAGAAAACTCTCCGAGAAATCGTACATTGAAAAATGTACACGACCGGGTGTCTTCTACGCTTTGAGCATATGCAGTCACAAACAGGCCAATCCAAGTGATAGTCGCTGGATTGAAATTAAGAACATCCTTTAGTTTCTTAGAGAACTAAGGATGCTGTTTTAATCTATGGAGAATGAGAACTTGAAGTGACTGGGTTCACTGCTTCAAGTTTCCTAAACCGATAAAATGACTATAAGTTGCAAACGGTACTATACAGTTTGAATAACGGAACAGTGAGCTGGAAATCTTCCGAGCAAGATACTGTTACCGAATAAACAACAAAAGTAGATTATTGATGCAGCTGAGGTAGCAATAGAAGCCATTTGGGTCGATAATAAATCTAATTAGATTATATATAGTTCTATTAGCCGCTGAGCTAGGCTTCAGCACATTCTAACGAATTAACGGTCTCATCAACGATCCAGATATATACTTCGATTATTCATCTGATTCGTTCGGATCATACATCGTGGCGATGTGATGATCGTATAAATCGCATCAGACGATAATCATGCAAATCCACTGACGAAAGCCTTTTCTCAACGGTTTGAGCGAACCGTACATAGTTCGGGTGTTAAACACTCGAGAGACTGGCTATAGGCCAAGTGGGAGATTGTTGCACAATTATGACTCATAGCGTCACTATTTGTACAGATCATGGTGTTGTTGTACAAATTAACTATGTGACAAAGGAGATTGCTCTCTTATCATTTGTGATTAGATCACCAAGATGTATAAATGATAGGAGGTCCTTATAATTTTTTCCTGGATTGAGATGATATGAGACAGTAACAATCCATGAAGGATAAATCATTAAATATCTCTAGTTAGAGTATTATCGAGATTGGACATCGATAATGCGTAAAAGACTAGTATTACACTTGTGCGCGTTGTGAGGGCATAACGACATAGTTCTCATATATTTGGGTATATGATACTCATGCAAGTGTACTAGGAGGTTGTGTTTTACCGATGGTATGGGAAACAGCTTCGCTCTGGATAGACCCCTTCGGAATTCCATTGGTAGTATGATTATATGTCTATGGAAGTCCGAAATCTGGGTAGGTGTATTTGGTCTTAACCTGAGACTTGCACCGCTAATACTTGCGACAATCAATATACTTTGGTTTTGGTCGTCCAGGGCTTTAACAGGTTCTGTGTACGCCTCTGCTGGGTATATTGAGAATCGTAGTGTGTGGGTGTGATGTCAAGACGGAAGTATCACCCCAGTCATAGTGGAGATGATGGTCACGTAGGATACGTGACTGGTTCTCTTAAATGCCGCATCTATCGGGATATTATGACTAGATCATGTATATCCGATTATAGAGACTAGTTACCAGAGATCCGATATGTGCTTCGTACGGGGCAGACACAATTCCAGCCCTAGGCCTAGCACGTGACATCCGATACTGGATCGAGATACGCAATACTACGTATACTACGCCTGATATAGATCGCTTATTCCTGTAAGCATGTTTCTGGAGAATTGGGTAGGCATGGCGCTTTGCTAGAAGCCAACCTTGTCTTGTGAATCAGTATAAACGTAGTACTAGGTACTTACGTGTTTGGATAGTCCGAAAACTGTATTTACTGCTAACATATCCAGGGATCTCATGGGTCGCTTCCCGAAGATTCACCGATGACGTATGACTCGCACTTTAATTAATCTGGATTAATTAGATGAGAGAGAAAGTTAATTTGGGATTAATTGCGGAGATATTTTATCTGGGATAAAATATTATTAAAGAGAGATAATGATTAATTTGGAATTAATCGATTAAATTAATATATTCGATATATTAAACGAAATTGGATTTCGACGCGGAATTGAAATTTGATTTTAATTTGGGCGAACGAGTTAATTTAGAATTAATTCGTTAGCGACGTGAATAGTGATTTCTCTAGGCATAATTATTTAATTACGTCGCAACGGAAAATTCGTTAATTTGGAATTAGCGAACCCGAGCCCGAGATTCGAATTCGAGTGCGGCCCGCAAGTCACATCAGGCGTCAAATCATTCGTCAATCGATTGATGTGATGTCTAGTCACTTTGAGTGATTTGACAACATGTCATTGTGATTGAGGGTGGTAGTTGGCAAGCATTTATTGGCTTGACTTTTGTATTTGGTAAATCAATTTATTTGATTTTTTGAAAATTAAAAAAGGTGTATTAGATACACAAAAATGAATTACCAAAAACACTTCCATCTATCTCTCTTTTCTTTCACGGTTTGGAGCCTATTTTTCCCTCTCTCTCACACGGTCTTGCACATTCTGTTTCTCTTCTGTTTTCTTTCAGAAATGCCGAGAAAGTGAAAGGGAAACCAGTGGTGTTTTTGTGGCAAAAACATCAAGAGCTAGCACTTAAATGAGTACATACAAAGGTGATAGGGAACTCACTTCATGAGCTTGGAATCATCATCAACCAAAGCTTGGAGCTTGGAGCAACCATGGAGATCACCAAAGCCGAAAATGGAAGCTGAAGAAACTGCCCACTGCCGAGCTAGGAGGAGGCATAAAAAGAATTTTTTGTTGTCTCCCACATCTCTCAACCGATCGATGTGAGTATTCCGCAACTCCCTTGAATGTATTCACTTTGTATTTTCATTGCTTGAAATGATATTGGGATGCTTAGAGAATTCCAACAGCTATTACTTGCGACAATCAATTTACTTTAGTATTGGTCGTCTGGAGCTTTAATAGGTTCTATATACACCTGTATTGGGTTTACTGAGAATCGTAGTGTATTGGATGTGATGTCAAGATGGGAGAATCACTTCAGTCATATGGAGATGATTGTCACACAGGATACAGAACCAATACTCTTAAAAGCTGCAGTTATCGGGATAGTATGACTAGGTCATGACTTCCTGATTACATAGATTAGTTACAAGGGATCCGATTTATGCTTCGTACGGGGTAGACACAGAGCCAACCCTAGGCCTAGCATGTGACATCCGATACTGGATCGTATTACGCATTACATAACATTAGTATTACTACGCTTGATACATATGATATTCCTCAGCGAATATTTATGGAGAATCAGGTAGGCACGGTGCTTTGCTAGAACCCAACCATGTCTTGTAAATCGGTGAGAACGTGGTACGGGGTACGCACGTGTTCGGATAGTCCAATAACCGTATTTACTGCCAACATATCCAGGAACTCTTGGGTCGCTTCCCAGAGATTCACCAATGACATTTGACTCATATAGAATTAATCTGTGATTAATTATGAGAGAGAAAATTAATCTGGGATTAATTACGGTAAGAATTAATTTGGGATTAGCTTCGTATAGAAGAGAGAACGCAATTAATTTAGAATTAATCGATAAAATAAATTTAATAGTTAAATTGGATTTTTCTATTTAATTTATTTAATTGCGGCTAAAATAATATATCGGATATATTAATTGAAATCAGATTTCAATAAGAAATTAAAATTGGATTTTAATTCGGGCAAACGAATTATTTAGAATTATTTCAAAAGTGACTAACGTAATAATTTTACAAGACATAATTATTTAATTAAATTGGATTTAATTATGTAGCGACGGTAAATTTGTTTAATCGGAAGTAAACGAACCCGGGCCCAAGTCAAGTTGTGTGTTGAGGAAGCCAACTCAAAATTTTGAATTTAAAAAGTGGTGGGACCACTTGACTTACATCAAATGTCAAAACTTGATGGAAGTAATTGGCTTATTTTATTAATTGCCTTTAACACACACAACTACCAAGTTTTGGTAACAAAACACTATTCACTCTCTCTTTCTCTTGTCTTGGCCGAATTCTTCTCTTTTGGGAATGAATTTTTGCTTCAAAAATTTCAACAAAGCTAGCACTTGGAGGAGTCATTTGAGGTGATAGGGAAACTCACCCAAGGAAAAACAACTCAAATAATAAGCATGGAGCTTCATCCAAAGTGTAAAATTTCGAATTTTTCTCCAAATCAATGTAAGTGATTCCGCCACTTTTCTTGTTAATTTCACACATAAAATCACATTTAGGATCTTGTGGCATGTCTTAGAGACTAACAGTAACCATGCTAATATTACAACAAACAAGTCAAACATATACAACAAACAAACAAATCAAACATATCAACGGTTTATCAGAATTACTAAATTGTTCAAGTTTAGATTTATCAACTTTTATTATCCTGTATACTTTACCATGACAAGTTCTCATATATGCCGATTTATTAGCCAAACATTCAAAGCTCACAAAGTATCATCCCGAACATCACAGAACAAGTCATTTTACATCGAATTCATTTCCATTATATGGGACGTGGAGTCAGATTTATTACACTTTATTATGATTAAACATCTTTGAAATATCATCAATTCGATAAAGCAAATATATTTCCTTCTATTCGATTACAAACTATCTTTTATATTGCTTTAACTTTCTTTAATCATGATAACCTTATAATAGCTTGACATTCGGGATTCATATAGACTTACAAATACCATAGCACATTTCTCTCATATTCATGTAAACACAATTTCAGGATTCTTACACCTACATATATACCAATACAACTTAGCAAACACGCTTTAAAACATCTGATATTCTCATCAGTTTCAAAACATTCATTCATTTCACATAAACATACACTATTCATATATGTTACGAGTTCTATCATACACATACATACACTCAGATATACATACAATCATTTTGCTACCAACCACGAAGCACACATAACAACCAATACATCACAAAGCACATAATCAAACAACACACATATATGGTTGGCTTACACATATAATGCTCATATGAGACTCATTACCTATTTTAGAATAGATATTAAATGAATTCCGTCCGAACGGATTCCTAACCAGCTCGACTACTACACCACAAATCACCCAATCAAACATACACACTAGCACATATACCATATAACATAAACTCATCACATAATTTCTAATACACAAGCACATACACGACAAACAATCCGAACATCATTCAAATACTCATATACATACATATGTTTCTAACATACGAATATACATACTGTGAACTCAAATGCTAAATCCTCAACCGTCCATATATCTTTCATTATCGTTCAAACATCCTTAGTTTCAGACTTTTCCATATAGTAATCTATGATACAGAAACTTAGCTTATACTCATTCCTTATCTTAATTAACCAATTCAACCTTTATAGCGACAATCGCATGTTTGAGTCAATAACAATCTTATCCACAAAAACGCGCACATACATATGCTAATACATACGCTGAAGTCATAACTTATTTCATTTACCGATCTTTTATACCCAAATCATACATATCGTATCATCTCATACATATACAAATACACATTCATATACTTATACATATGCTTATATATATAATTGTACACATATACATATTATTACCAATTTATACACTTTCATACATCCATACATACATATAAATATTAAGCTCGTTTCATGTCTTACTTCTTATCATATCAATAACAAGGATCCATACATGTGGTAGTCGATTATTCTAGCCATACGTAATCTCGAACTTTGTTCTCAATAATATCCATTAACATGTCAATCATATATATAAGTTCTCATCGCATGGGTTACTTCCCTGGCTTCGCGAGCACTCCAAGTCCTAGTCAAGTCTGCCAAAACAAATGGTGAAACACTGTTAGAATAGAAACTTATGCAATTCTCGACTTAACTTTGACAAAGTTCCGGATCTTTCCAGGATAACCAAATCGAGTGCAATTTCCATACATTCAGTTTCAATAATCTTAAAACATCATTATAAACTATTCCAAGACACTAGTTCACTTAAATCCCCGGTTTACGTATTTTTAGAAAAGCTCTCGAAAAGTTTTCGCAAACGCTACGGAAGGGTCCCGAACCCTCCGAACCTACCAGATTTATCCAAACATGTTCGTAATATCATATATAACTCATAATTATCGTTAAAATCAAAACACATCATTATATGCAAAAACTCACTTTTACCAGAAACTAGCATATTCTATCATATCGATCAAATTCGTCCCATTTTCACTCGGATTCTACCAAATGCACATATTCAATATACTAATACTCAATCAATTCAATTTATATCATTACGCTACTCTATGAAGCTACTGGATACATCCGAACAATTAACGATAAACTTGAATTTAGCGACTTTTTACCGGGAGGTCTTACCGAGATTTTGAGGCCATATGCGGACTTCAAATGATCCCACGAACGAGCTGGAATCGACATAATTCTGATCGGAGCTACTGTTCACAGTGGGTCACTGTTCATCTAAATATTCTTTCCTCATTTCGCGTGCAATCGTGCACGAAACGGAAAATCCATCACCGCCAATTTGTAGTACTCTTTGAGAGCTTTGATTTGGCGGGTGGCTCGGGTCGTGAAGCGATGAGCCAGGATCGAGGGACCCACTAGCGCGCATATTTCCTCCATTTCCCGGCATTGCCGACGGTTTCAAGGCCGCCGCCGGCCACCTTCAGACAGGGGTTGGCTGGGCGCAACCCCATGGGCCGTCGGCTAGCCTGTGGTGGCCATCAGGCCGGCCAACGAGCCAACAAATGCAAAACACGTTTTTTGGAGGTGAAGGGGTCGAGTGAGAGAGTTGTGAGGCTTATGCATTTTTCGCAATTTCCTGAAACTTTGAGGTATATATAGATTTTTTTTGAAAATTACAATCTGACCCCGCGAAATTTTATTAGGTCCCTCTCATTAGGCTTTCTCGGAAATTCACTTTTTTAAGTTCTTCTAATGCAAAGTTCGAAAAGTGTTCAACATGAAAATTGTTCGTCTCGGAAAAATGAGTCTGATGGTTCAAGAATCAGCTCAATCGAAGTTCGTTTTCTATTTTTATAGCTGAAACAAGATTCTTTTACGTGTATAATGATGTAAATATGAATCGCGTAACCGGTTCTTGAAACCACACGTTTTCCAACGTGATGAAACTTCACTTAAAAAATATTCCAACCTATTTTCCAATGCATAAAGTCCTATTTCCGAATATCATTCAGTTCCAAATTCTAAACTTCAATTCGGAAAGCTTCCAGAACCGTTCCAAAAAATATTTAGGATATTATAATGTGCTAATGTGTGGATGAGTTTACTTGTATTTTTTTTTTCAAAATTAATAAGAAGATAACACATCATTAATTGGATTGGTTCAGTTTCAATTAGTCTAGAAGAATTCTAAACTGATTTTTAGATCGATTTATGAGAAACAAAACCAAATTCAAATATTTTATCTAGTGAAATTGATCCAAAAGTTGATTTGGATCCGAACAAAGATTATGACCTTGTACACTTATGGGAGAATATTGCGTAATTAAAATCTAACTATAATAATGTCACGATCCAATTTCTTAGGATACGACCGGCAGAAGACAAGAATACCATCTCCATAAGCCTCTATCATGCACATACTATACATAACTGACCCTGACATATTTATTAAAAATTCCGGCATTATATATCATAAATATCATGCAATATGGATCAATGTCCAACACCATATGGGGACCTGCCTATACAATTTACATATTCAACTCAATCCAACATGCAAAATGACCTCATGCTGATATTCCAATCTAAGTATGCTTAACATGCAATTGCCATAATCATGAATCAATGAACATAGCCTTTATCATAAACATCATAACTTAAATTACATCGTTGTTATATTTTTTTGTCACTTAAACTAATACATGCATTTTACGTGTGAGCCCTAACATTTTTTTCCCTAATGACTACAGCAGCTGATATCCATCGCTACCAAGCTCGTTCTCCGTATGCCTGAATGAGATGTCTACATGATTGAAAATGGAAGAAGTAAGTGACATGATGTCTTAATGTATAAATATCAAAGCATCAATTGCATAATAACATATGCATAATTTAATTGAAATATTACGTCAAACCTGGAACGTGGATCATAACGTAATCGTGTACATATACTTAATCTGTATCATGATCTGAGAACCTGTGACATGGCTGATCACTAAAATATAATAACATGATACAACCCAAAACAGAAAACATGTCCTGACTTGAAAACATAAACATGATACTTGACTGTACAATTACATGAAAACTGAAAATGATAATATAACTTGTACTAAAAATGTATCAAGACATGAAAACAACATCATGAATTGTAAGACATGACTCAAAAGTATGTCAACAAACTTGAAAACATGAAGATGATACAACAAACTATAAAACATGAACGAGAACTAATAACTAAAATGCATACTAAAAAACTTTATCATGAACTTGAAATTGCAATCATAAACTGTAGTTAAAAACATAAACGTGTTGATTTCGAAATACATGAACCTGCTGTAAGTATGAATTTCATAAAACTGTAAGCTTGAACTGAAAATACATATGCAACGATCGGGATTGAGATATCTCCCCCACATCGCCATACATACTAGGATTGGGTCGTCGCCCTCGCGTACACTCGCACATGTCCTAAAACATGAAAAATCCACACCAGTATCGAAACTTGGGGACATGAAACCTACTTACCAGGACCGGATACCGCATCAATAGGAGAACGTGTAAATAAACATGAAATGCCTATGGGGCTGATCAATGCCCCATGAGACAAGTGATGCAATCTTGAATGCTGAAGTTCAAGTGCAATCAGTTAAAGATCATTTGCAAGTTCCTGATGGGCCTATTACAAGGTCTAAGGTTAAAAAGCTCAGAGAAGTTATGCAAGGATTTATTCAAAGCAGCTTGAGAGACAACACCATATCCAGTTCCAACATTATTTCAACATTCAAGAAATGGACAACACAAGAGGAACCATCGTTCATAAATTTGATTCGGATTATGCAAGGTGGAGATTAATAAATTTGGAGACCAAGTCTATTATGGGCGTGCAAATATTATTTTAGATAGATTTGGATTAGTTTTAATTACTTAGTTTATTTTCTTTAAGTCATGTTTAAGTGTAATATGGGCTGATTTAATTAAATTAATCAGGCCCATGCTATTATGGTCTTTTATTGGGTTTTGGGCTTATATGGTGATTTATCTTAAATTCAGTTATCGGGCCTTAAGTATTTATCTATTATTTAATTAACTTAGGCCTTATGTGACAAAATTTGGTCATGTGCATGAATAATGTGTGAATAATATCATTTTTTAGTTTAGGAATTTTATTTGAGTTTAGTTTATGATTTCATGATTAAAATAGGATTAGAATTGTATTATTATATAAACCATGTTTCATTAATAAAATTTGATGAACAATCATTTATAAAAAATCACATATTGTGCTTTGTGAGAGCGTGAGTTGCTTTCCAATTGGTTCTTGAAAGAACTGCGATACTTATCAAAGGAAGTTGCAATCTTTTGTGGCGTTCAAGCAATTAGGGGTTCGTGAGGCTAAGTTCTTCACGAGTTTCTAATCGTTGAACCAGCGTTTGGAAATCCTTAGCATGAGATTCTAATCTCGTGTGGGTTTTGTAAGATTTGTCTTGCAAGGTTGCATTAGTTAGTATTAGAGCTTGGTTCCAAATCAGGTTTTATGTATATTTTCCTTGTTTATTGTTTGTTTCTTGTTGAATCTTGCATAAATCTTGGTCTCAAGATTGAGATTCTTGAATTCAAGATTCGCACTACGTCAAAAAAGGCTTTTATTGATACTAAATTAGTATCAGTAAAGGTTTTTACTGACACTTGTTAATAGTGTCAGTAATACTGAAATCAGAAATTAGTGACACTAATTATTTGTCAGTAATTTTCTAATAGCAGTATCAACAATAATCTAACAGAACAGTATTAGTGATATTTTGACACGAAAATATCACTAATATACTGATATTAAAATATTGATACTAAAATATCACTATAATATTGATACACTTTTAAGTATCAATATTTTATGTTACCATTTAGTGTCAGTAAATTATGTTATTATGTTATCAGAAATTTTTTAAACAAAAAATTAAATATATAGCTACCTACTTAAGTGATTCATGAGAGGAAGCACCAAAAGTGTGTAAGCCACATCAACAAAGGGAGTTGGTTATAATTTCCAGCTGGATCTATTCAATAATGATTATGTTTTACTCTTGTAATTAGATCAACTTAGTTTTATGCTTTAGCTAATAGCATAGCTAGATTACTACAAATACTAAATACATTTTTCTTTGTAAGAAAGAAATAGAAAACTTGAGAATGAAGATAGCAGAAAGAAATTCTTTAATTTTCTCTATAGCCAAACACCATTCACAATAAAATTCAAATTTATTTCTAATTCGTGGATATCATTTTCAAGGAACTTCTGATGAAAATTGGACATGCCAGACACGACTAACACAACTATAATACTTACCCATCACGTCCAGTACTCACGCATCTATGGAGACAACATAAATAGAACCCCGGCTATAGAAGCCACATAACTAATCAATAATTCAATCCAGCAATAACTTAAACACAGGGACTTATAGCAAACTTGCCTACTCTCATTTCATCGAACAAATGGTGTGCATTGAATTTCCAACACATATTAACCAATCTTCGGTTGATTTTTAACGTAAACAAACTAAAAACAAGCATAACAATATTTTTAAGGTTTACCAACATTTGTTGAGCAAGCATCATATCGTAATCCTTATTAGAGAGAACAAATTTTTTATTACAAACCCTTTCCTTACAATGTAATTGTAGGACACAAAAATCGGCGGCGCTGTTCTAGGCTCGCGGCCTAGTTGGGTGTACGGAATAGCTCGCGGGGAACTAAACCGGAGAAATAACATGGAGTCGCCACCCAGTGTGAACTGGGAAAATATGATTTAAGGCCACACTCACCCCTCGCAAGGGAAGACCTCAAACCGTTGGGTTCGGAATGGTCCCTTACTTATGTCACTTGTAATGATGTGATTTGTGCAATAAACTAACCGAATCTACTCAACATGCTCAAGAACAACCTATATCTAAAAGATAAATCCTATTCTAAGTTTGCATGCTTGAAAAGTAAGTTATCACCACGGCAAACACACAATAACAAACGGCAATCCCATGAACATGCTTCAATCATATAATGCGGAAAACAAATAACAACATAAACATAATGCAAATTCCAAACGCAAAATAAATAACTAATCATGCTTAAAAATAAACAACTAAATCATGCTTAAAGATAAATAACATACTAAACTAAATCATGCTTACAAAGATAAATAACGTACTAGCAACCTAATCATGCTCAAATACATGGTTGGATGAAACGAAATACGTGTGTCTCTCAAGTCGTATGTGGCGTTGTATCCCGAGTGCAAACCGCACTACCGTCCATTCGGATTCGGCTACGGAATTTACGTCCGGGTTTCCATCCGATATACCAAAAAGAGAACACACATTCCATTCATCCGGAATTCACATCATGCCTCAACAAACAACTCTCATGCGATAATATATTAAAATAAATAAAGAAACGAAAGATAATAAGTAAAAAGGGTGCCCTCAGGTCTAACCACTTTTGTCGTCTCTTGAAAGCGCGTTACACGGCCGTCGGAAGGGTTGATGTTCTGCAACTTTTATGGTTCACTAATTCAACGTTTTTCCTCGCTATTTCGCTGTTTGGGCTGTTGTTTTCGCTCCGTTTCGTTGCTGTTTATGTTGTATTTTTCTGGTCACTATTTTAAGGTAATAGGGGACTGTTTTTGGTGATTTTTTGAGGGTTAAGGGCTGCGGTCTTTGGACTGTTTTAAGGGTCTAATATGCGGTTGTTTAGGGGGTTTTATGGTGCGGCTGAACTGGGCAGTAAGGGGGTTTGTGTGTTCGGTTTTTGGGCAGTGCAGGGAGAGCAGTTTGCGTGCAGTTTGGAGTGATGATATGCGGCTATTTGGGTTCTTTATGCATGCAGTTTGGAGTGATGATATGCGGCTATTTGGGCTGTTTGTGGAGAAGGTTATGTGCGTGAAGTTTACCGGATGAAGGGTTATGTGGCGCTGATTTTGTTGACTGGTTAGGGGCTAGTGAGCGGAGGCTGGTGCGTTGATTGTGCTAGGTCAGAGAGCTGCTTACGTGAGTAGGTTTTAGGTGGCTAATGTGTGAATGGTTTTGAGTGAGGTTAGCAGGTGCGTGGAAGGAGGGCTCAATGCTTGGTGCGTGAATGGGCAAGGCTTATGGATGACAAATGGTGAAGGCCAAGGGGGAGTGTATGCGTGCAATGAAGGTCATAATTTCTTGTGATTTGCGTGAATGTGCTCTGATTGTTTCTTGTGAGAATATTGTGTGTATGAGCTCTAGGGTTTAGATGTGTGGTGAATGGTTCTTTTTATAGGCAAAAAGGGTGGGGTTTAACTTGTTTGAGAATGAGAAGGCTTTGTGCATTAATGAGATATCTTTTCAAATTAATATGGGATAAGGAAATCTTTTAATTAGGGAAGTGATTTGATTTATTTGATTTATTCTTCTTTAGTTAAGGATATGATTTGGTTTATTTAGGCAAGGGATCCATGGGATTTATTTAATTTAGGAAGTGGATTTGGCTTGATTTATGCATGTGTTTAATGTGATTTTTGTTATTTAGGGAGGTGTTGGGCGTGACTTTGAGTCTTGTTTAGGCGTGACTTTGGTCCATTTAGTGGGCTTGGATGTTTGGTTTAGTGGGGTATGGGCTTGGTGTGTATCTTGTGAGGTTTTGGGCTAAGGGTGTCCTTTGAAACGGAGGTCCAACAAGCGAACCTGAAGCTAATCCAACGAGTTAAATCCAAAAATGATGTCAATTCTTGACTTTTCCCTTCTGACGTCCGTTTCCCGCGGCTTCCACAATCTAAAGAGGTAGTGTCTCCATACGAGACTCATCATCTGGACTTATATGCAAAAATACAGTGCCTACAGTCGCCCCCACTTTGATGGGACTTGTGCAGTGTGTGATAATGACAATCCTATCAAAGTACGTGCAATGCATTTTTACATACTTAGCTCGCCAGCTGCCATTTGACTTGCATGTTGTGTTGAGTTGAGTTGATTTTGTTGCAGTGGGCCCTCGACCCTGGGACGCATCCCGAAACTACAACTGATGTGTGGGCCCTCGACCCTGAGTCACATCCTGAAAGTGATGATGTAGTGGGCCCTCGACCCTGGGACGTATCCCGAAACTACAACCAACAACGGGGGCCCTCGACCCTGGGACGCATCCTAATACCACTGACAATGTGGGCCTCGCCCTCAAACTGATGATGTAGTGGGTCCTCGACCCTAGGACGCATCCCGAAACTACAACTGATGATGTAGTGGGCCCTCGACCCTGGGACGCATCCCGGAACTGCAACTGATGTGTGGGCCCTCGACCCTGAGTCACATCCTGAAAGTGATGATGTAGTGGGCCTTCGACCCTAGGACATACGCATCCCGGAACTACAACCGACAACGGGGGCGCCTCGACCCTAGGACGCATCCAAATATCGCTGACAATGTGGGCCTCGCCCTCAAACTGATGATGTAGGGTCCTCGACCCTGGGACGCATCCCGAAATTACAACCGATGATGCTGTGGGCCCTCGACCCTGGGATGCATCCCAGAACTGCAACTGATGTGTGGGCCCTCGACCCTGAGCTGATACTGATGCGGGCCTCGCCCCGGACTGATGTTGATGTGGGCCTCGCCCCCAAACTGACACTGTTATGGGCCTCGCCCCCATGCTGATACTGATATGGGCCTCGCCCTAAACTGATACTGATATGGGCCTCGCTCCAAATTGATACTAATATGGGCCTCGCCCCCAAACTGATACTGATATAGGCCTCGCCCCTAAAGTGCCATACCCGGCAAGACTGATACTAGTGATGTGATGATTCATTTCAACATATTGTACTGTCTCGCACGAGATAATCCTGATAGCTAAACATATTTTCGTCCTCAATGAATGCTTCATGTCAAAACCAGAGAACCTTCAAAGTACTTGATACACTCAACTCCGATCGTCTGAATAGGTGATCCGAACTAGACTCCTAGTGTGTGTGTGCCAAGGCTATTTCACAGCTTATTCCATAAGTAAGCCAACTCGATGATTTCCTCTCGGAGAATCGGATCGGTGGGTCTAACCAACCTGGATGTCTTAATCACATTCTGTGATTACTTCGTCATACTCAACATGATATGGTCTTCTTCTTTTTTATTGTTTCTGTCTTTTCGTTCTTTTCATTAATTTTCTTTTTCTTTTTCTATTTTCTTTCTTTTTCTTTCTTTCTTTTTCTTTCTTTGACACACCTACCCTTTAAGGTAGCATTTCTCCTCATGGTGGTCCTAATACTCGCCCATGGGTAGCTTCACGCTTATCGGTTATAGGTAGTCCAATTTTTTTTCTTTTCATTACAGAGACCTTTTCTTTTGTTTCCAACCATATCATGTATCGTATCATAAGTATACCAGGCTGGACATCCAGGCAAACGGTCATTCACTGATCCATCATCTCTTCAACTAGTCATCTTGCCAACCACTCAGGCTTCTACTATTGAGATCCTGTAATCAAGTTCTAGTTGAGTCTAGTCGAGATCAACCACTCAGAATCCCGGATGAGAGCACATCTCGCACTTATCGTTTCTAAGGTTTCTCCCTACAGCAAACAATGTCATCACCGGACATATGCCTAACCATCAAAGACTTTTTTTTTCACTCACTCCACTGGAATTCTTCATTTCAACTGCTGATAATGTGGGCTTCGCCCCCTGGGATTCCTTTCCCGAAACTGATACCGGTGTGGGCCTCAACCCTGGGACTCATCCCCGAAACTAAAACTGATGCGAGCCTCAACCCTGGGATTCTTTCCCGAAACTGATACTGATACATTCCTGAAACTGATGTGGGCCTTAACCCCGTGATTCATTCCTGAAACTGATGACATTGTATTGTTGCTTCTTCTGGTTGGCTTGCTTTTGCCGCTTTCTTCTTTTTTCTTTTTCGAAAACCTGTGAATACAAAAAAAAACAAACACAAAAATAATGCAAAGTATGTTACGTGTATGCATGCATGCATGAGTTTTCTATCCCGTCAGGTTAGGTCTTTTGCCAATTCTCTTGGTGACTGCTCAGTCTTCTCTTCCTCAGGAAAAGTACTACTTCAATCTGTCAACATTGATCGACTCGGTGAACTCATTCCCTTCCAAGTCTGACAGTCTCACTGCTCCATTTCCCATCACTTTCTAGACGATGTAGGGTCCTTCCCAGTTTGGTCTGAACTTTCCTCTCGGGTCTGCATGTGATGCAAGTGTGGGAAAATCAACGGTCCCGAGGATCGAATAAAGCAATGAAACAAAATGCGAATACATCAACGAAGTTGCGGAATACTTACATCGATCAGCTTTTGTAACACGAGGGACAACAAAAATATTTCTACCTCCTCCAAGATGCTCGGTAGTGGTGGGCTGTTTTTGGCCTCCTTGAATTCGGTCATCACCTCCTTTGGTGCTCCAAGCTCCAAGCTTTAGCAAATGGTGATTCCAAGCTCACAAGTGGGTTTCCCTATCACCTTTGTATGTCTCCATCGTGTGCTAGCATTCTTGATTTTTGCCACAAAAATCATCAATTGCTTCTCTTTGGCTCACGACAGTGGGCTGTGAAGGAAGAGGAAAAATTCAGCCCCTTGGGCGTGAATGGGAGAGAAGAAGAAGTGAGAGAGTGAGTCAAGTGTTGTGTGTAAAAATCATTTCCAAAACTCATTAAATGATATACCAAATATTTGGTATTTGTTCATTTAATTTCTTACATAAACATTGAGTGTAAATCAAGCCATCATCATTGTCACCAAAACCCATCACCAAAAGCAACTAAAGTGACATGTGATGTGACAACTGATGTGACCAGTGGGCCCCACTCGATTCAAAATGCGAGCGGGCTCGCAAACACTCTCGGGCTCGGGTTCACTAATTCCAAATTAACGAATTTTCCATTGCGACGTAATTAAATAATTATGCCTAGCAAAATCACTATTCACATTGCTAACGAATTAATTCTAAATTAACTCGTTCGCCCGAATTAAAATCTAATTTCAATTCCGCGTCGAAATCCAATTTCGTTTAATATATCGAATATATTAATTTATCGATTAATTCCAAATTATCGTTCTCTCTCTTTAATTAATATTTTATCCCAGATAAAATATCTCCGTAATTAATCCCAGATTAATTTTCTCTCTCTACTAATTAATCCCAGATTAATAAAGTGCGAGTCATACGTCATCGGTGAATCTTCGGGAAGCGACCCATGAGATCCCCGGATATGTTGGCAGTAAATTCGGTCGTCGGACTATCCGAACACGTACGTACCTAGTACTACATTTATGCCGAATTTACAAGACAAGGTTGGCTTCTAGCAAAGGCCATGCCTACGCAATTCTCCAGAAACATCCTTACATGAATATGTGATCTATATCAGGCGTAGTATACGTAGTTATGCGTATTTCGATCCAGTATCGGATGTCACGTGCAAGGCATGGGGCTGGAATTGTGTCTGCCCCGTACGAAGCACATATCAGATCTCTGGTAACTAGTCTCTATAATCGGACAAACATGACCTAGTCATTTTATTCTGATGACTGCAGTACATAAGAGAACCAGTTCCGTATCCTACGTGACCATCATCTCCACTATGACTGGAGTGATACTTCCGTCTTGACATCACACCCAATACACTACGATTCTTAATATACCCAGCAGAGGCTGTTGGATTAAATCTAGGTCCCAAGATCAAACAAGACATGAAAACAATGCGTGAATACATCAACGGAGGTAGCGGAATACTCACATCGATCGGTTGAGTCGATTTGAAGACGAATGAAGCCCAAAAACCTCACTGCCAAGGGCGCCAACTGCAGCAGTCCATTGCCGTCGATTTTCAGATTTGAGCTGAGAAAACGGAGCTCCAAGCCTCGTCCTACGGATCCCGGCTCATGGGCGAACCTTTCTACCACCTTCGGAAGACTCGTAAGTGTGCTAGCACTTGATTTCTCACCATGAAAAACCACTCTTGCTTCCCCTTAGTGTCACGCCATTTCTGGTTCAAAACCAGTGAACTTCTAAGCTTTTGGGCGTGAGAAGAAGAGAGCAAAATGAGAGAGAAAGAAATGTGTTAAGTTATTACAAAAGTTGTAAATTTTTTTTATATATTTTCCAAAAAATATTAAATGATTTACCAATAATTTAACTTTCAAAAAGTCAAACAAATTGAATGTTATAAGCTTGAGTGTTCCACACTCCAATATCAATGTCCATCAAGTCATATCAACTTTAATAAAGTGACATGTCTTTCAATCAATCAATCACATCAATCAATCACATCACTCAAAGTGACATTTGTTTTGACGCTTGATGTGACGAATGATTTGACGCTTGATGCGACTTGCGATGCCGCACTCGAATTCGAAATACGAATGCGCTCGCAATCACACTCGGGCTCGGGTTCGTTAATTCCAAATTAACGATTTTTCCGCGCGTCGTAATCGTAATTAAATGATTACGCCTAGCGAATTCACTATTCACGTCGCTAACGAATTAATTCTAAATTAATTCGTTCGCCCGAATTAAAATCTAATTTTAATTCCGCGTCGAAATCTAATTCGTTTAATATATCGAATATATTAATTAATCGATTAATTCCAAATTAATCGTTATCTCTCTCTAGACGATATTTTATCCTAGATAAAATATCTCCGTAATCAATCCAAGATTAATTTTCTCTCTCTTATATATAATCCCAGATTATTCAAGAGTGCGAGTTGTGCGTCATCGGTGGATTATCGGGAAGCGACCCATGAGATCCCCTGATAAGTTGGCAGTAAATACGGTCGTCGGAGTATCCGAATCACGTACGTACCAAGTACCACGTTTTACCGATTTACGAGACAAGGTCGACTCCTAGCAAAGCACCAAGTCTTCCCAATTCTCGGATTCATCCATCCATTAAGAATATTAAGATCTATATCAAGCGTTGTATACGATTGTATTGTGCGTATCGGCCCAGTATCAGATAGTCACGTGCTAGGTCTGGGGCTGGATAAGTGTCTGCCCCGTACGAAGCACATGTCGGATGTCTGGTAACTAGTCTCGATAATCGGATATACATGACCTTGTCATAATATCCCGATGGCCGCGCAGCACTTAAGAGCACTAATACCGTATCTGCGTGACATCATCTCCAATATGACTGGAGTGATACTTCCGTCTTGACATCACATCCAATACATACGACTCTCTGATAAACCCAGAAGTGGCGTACGCAGAACCGGTTAAAGCCTGTACCAACCAAGACCAAAGTCTATCGATTATCGTAAGTATTAGCGATGTAAGTCTCAGGTTAAGACTATACACACCTACCTTGATTTCGGCCTCCCATAGACACATAGTCATAATACCAATGGGATTCCGAAGGGTCTATCCAGAGCGAAGCTGTTTCCCGTACCATCGGTGAAACACGACCTCTCTATCGCACTTGCATAAGTCTCCAACACTTATATATATGAGAACTATGCCGTTGTGCCCTCACAACGCGCACAAGTGCAATACTAGCCTATTCTGCATTATCGATGTCCAGTCTCGATAATACTCCGGCTAGGGATATTTAATGATTAAACCTTCGGGGACTGATACTGTCTCATATCATTCTCAGTCCAGGAACTAATCACAGAGACCTCTCTTCAAATGTACCGTTCGCTCAAATTGCTGAGGAAAGGTTTTCGTCAGCGGATTTGTTTGATTATCGTTTGACGCGATTTACACGATCATCACATCGCCACGATGTATGATCCGAACGAATCAGATGATATAGAAGTATATATCTGGATCGTCGATGAGACCTTTAATTCCTTATCATGTGCTGACGCCTAGCTCAGCTGCTAAAAGAACTATATCTAATCTAATTAGATTTATTTTCGATCCAAATGGCTTCTATTGCTGCCTCAGCTGCAGCAATAATCCGCATTTGTTGTTTATTCGGCAACAATTATCTTGCTCGGAATATTTCCAGCTCACTGTCCCGTTATTCAAACTTTATAGTACCGTAGTATTTAATTGTTTTGGAAACTTGCAGCAGTGATCCCAGTCACTTCAAGTTCTCATTCTCCATAGTTTAAGACAACATCTTTAGTTCTCTAAGATACTAACAGATGTTCTTAACTTCAATCCAGTGACTATCACTTGGATTGACCTGATCGTGACTCCATATGCTTGAAGCGTATGAGACATCAATACAAGTACATTTTAATTGTACAATTTCTCAGAGAGTGTTAACAACTCCAAATCTATCCCAGTAGATCTTTATTGCTTGAATAAAGGTTGTTACTCCCCAGAATTCTACGGAGAATTTCTATGAAAGCCAAGCTTTCAACAATTGCTTTATGGGAATTTAAATGTCAGTGCGCTCTCCCACTAACCTCCTTATATACACAAGAATTATTTCGTTTTGAGTCAAATCATAAATCATTATGATTATTTCAAAACGACAGTTCCAAGAACCTTATGCTTGCTTCAATCCAAATATGGATCGAATAACCCGCAAACCTCGTTGTTGGTTATTCAAAATCGTCAGGATGTTGTAAACATTCTCCAAAAGGTTTCCTTTTCAGGAAAGCGATTTGATCTACAACGACCATTTCATAAATGAAATACGCAGTTATCAACAAGCATTTTCAAAATGGATTTACCATGGCAACAGGTAAAAGGTTGAACCGTTATTAACACAATGTTGATAATGATACCTTTCCGTCAAAAGCCCAGCTTTGTACGTTAGTATGTTGCCTTCCATGTATGTCTTCTATGAAGACGTTTAATGTACCAATAGGCACATTGCCTTGTGGTACAACAACTAGTATCCAAAATAGTTGTTATACATGGAATCCATTTCGGACTCATGGCACTTTGCCATAATAGGGAGTCGATACCTCGTATCACTTTCTCAAAACGTAGTCGGTGGATATACCTTCATAAGATTGACATCTTTATGAGGTTAGATCAGAAACCCATACCCTAGGTTGTTTTCTGACTCTATCCGATCTACGAAGTTTCTTGTGTATTTGAAGATTAATGGTACAGATTCATCATTGATGAACTGTTTATGTTCCATTAAGGACTTCGTGCCTTGAACAGTATTACTCCGATTTTCATCGAGTATCACTATCCTCCCACTGACCACTGCATATCGGTATTCCTCTCAGGAAAAACCGCATGGTGAGCAACAATCACATTGTTCTCAAGTGAGATTTATAAGTACTATACTTAAGGTTTCCTTAGAATGACCTATATTGGCACTTATCCAATTTGGGCTCTTAGTTTGGTATCATCCAAACGTTATGCCTGGCATACCCAAATTATTAGGAGTGAGAAACCCCGTTTCTTTCCCGTTCATATCCTATATGACATCTGTCAAACAGATTTATATGGAACCTTATTCTAAATAAGCTTTGCACTGTTAATACATATCCTATTGAAGGAAACAGTAGCTCAGAGCGACTCGTGATAAACCTTATCATGTCCAACAAAATTCGGTTTTAGTTCGGACACACCCGTCTAACTGACGTGTCCTCGGGGGCTCCTCATTTGAAAGAATATCGTACTCTTTCATGTACATATGAAACTTACTGCTTAAGTATTTTCCAATACGGTCTAACCGTGGCGGCATAATACTATAGCCGATCTGTTTTTCTATTTCGTGTCGAAACTCTAAAGTTTACGATCTGTGTTCTTCAAAAGAAACACATAACCATAACGTGATGCCACATCCGTTAAGGTCACGAAATATTCATGTTCACATCTAGCTTAGCTAGATATGAGCCCACTAACTTCACCATGAATAGGGCTAACAGATCGGTGGCCCTTATACTATTACCAAGTAAATAGTATTTTAGGTACCTTACCTAATAAACTAGATTCGCAGATCTTATTTGAATAGTCAATCAGTCCTAGTACCCACTCTTCAAAAGTGTGGATATACGAGTCTCGTTTAATTGTGTCCTAGACAACAATGCCACAATAAGTCTCTATTGATCAAATCAATTTGAGCTATATATTTGTCATTTTTATATGTTTGAGATTTTATTATATTCAAAATATAATTCTGTTATTCACATCTATGTGTTTATCTCAGTATCATCTTTATATAATAAAACACTTAGTGTTCTATAATATAAAGGTTTTATCCGCAACAGATTAAACACTGATATATAGATAATGTCTCTAGTCAAAATAGTTACATTATAACAATTCCTAATTTAAGTACATACCCGAAGGGTAGTTCCTAAATTAGGTATCTACGGTCGAAACAGCGACTTTCGTCCCGTTTCCGATTCGCAGAGAAATCTCGGCTTGAAGTCAGTATCCAGCTCATAGCGGATTCTGAACATCAATACATATATTTTATGTACCACACTAAGTATTTAAAATCCAATTTCAATACTAGTAGTGAATCATACTTTGACAAATATTTTTAAAGTCAGAGCCTCGCCCTTTCTTTAATTCCTTCGTGTCTTCCATATCCAAATGGTAGTCACTTTGGGATATGTCAATTATCTTTTCAATATTTCACAAACCTTTGGCCAAGCCTTGGGTTTCGGAATATCGAAATGATGTTGCACCTTGTGCAACACGCCCAATTGCAAACTTTGACTTTCACCTTTAGAATAGTCAAATCAATTCTCTAAGAATTATTAATTGCAATTTAATATTTTTAAATCTAAAGATAGATTTATGATAAGTATATTAATTAAGCACTAAAGTCATCATCACATAAATCTTCCAAGATTTTATGCTCTACTTATTTGCTTAATTAAGGCTAGATATAACAGGTTATTTTATCCAATAAAGTAACCTATTATGTATTCCCAATATGAAAATTAAATCATTTAAAACATTTAACCCAAGGATTATATATTTTAAATATTCAACTTTTCAATTCTTTCTTGATTTCAATAGTCCAACTATTTAATCAATTTTAATAAGGTACTATTTATTATAATGATTACAATAATCCAATTATTTAATCAACTATAATTTTAATATTGATTACTATAATCCAATTATAAAATCAACTATCATTTAATTCAATTATATTGTTACTATAATCCAATTATAAAATCAACTATATATGAATGAGTTTGTATATAGTCCAACTATCTATATTTTTAAAACAACATAAAATATTAGTCCAACTAATACTTTTGATTAATATGACGAGTAAAATAGATGAGCGCGTTTGGCGAGTACTCGAACGAATGTTGCAAATTCAATACTTGCCTCCCACTATTTTTCGTCGAGCCTCTAACCCTCTGTCGAGTACTCGGGAAACGTGTTTCCTAGTGGGCTAGGATCCCGTTAAATATCACACAATCTTGACTTTGGCCAACAAATTATATGATAATTAACTAGGTAGATCTCGAAGATCAATTGGATCTCATCCAACTCTTAGATCCAGTAGGTGGACATCCAAGTCCCAAACATATATCTTATATATGCCTATACATCGAATGTATACCCTAACCTTTTTCCTCTGAATCAACTTGTTGTTTTTATTCTAGGTCCCAAGATCAAAGAAGACATGAAATTCATGTGTGAATACACCAAAGAAGATAGCGGAATACTTACATTGGTTGGTTGAGTCGAATCGGCAACAAACAAAGCCCAAAATGCTCACTGGTTTGGCGCCAGCATGCAGTCCACTGCCTTGCATCTTCGTTTTTGAGCTGCGAAATGGAGCTCCTAACTTCGTCGGATGGATCCCGGCTCATGGTCGAACATCCCTACCACCTTCGCAAGACTCGTAAGTGTGCTAGCACTTGAATTTTCACCATGAAAAACCCACTTTGCTTCCCTTGAACTCACGGTATTTCTGGTTCAAAACCAGTGAAGAAGAACAGTGAGGGCGTGAGGAGAAGAGAAAGAATGAGAGAGATGAAAGTGTTAACTTGTTACCAAAAAGTGTAAAGCCTTTTTCTTTTTATATTTTCCAAAAATAAAATGATTTATCTTTTTGCTTTAATTCAAAATTAAGCAAAAGTTTGGAGCCAAAAACATAAAGTTTTCCCTCCAAAAGCTTTTAACACTTTTTGTCAACTTTAAGTCATATCAACTTTAATAAAGTGACATGTCTTTGACGCTTGATGCGACTTGCGTCACCCGCACTCGAATTTGAAATACGAATGCGCTCGCAATCACACCCGGACTCGGGTTCGTTAATTCCAAATTAACGATTTTTCCATCGCGTCGTAATTAAATGATTACGCCTAGCGAATTCATTATTCACGTCGCTAACGAATTAATTCTAAATTAATTCGTTCGCCCGAATTAAAATCTAATTTTAATTCCGCATCGAAATCTAATTTCGTTTAATATATCGAATATATTAATTTAATCGATTAATTCCAAATTATCGTTATCTCTCCCTAGACGATATTTTATCCTAGATAAAATATCTCCGTAATTAATCCTAGATTAATTTTCTCTCTCTTCTATATCTCCCAGATTATTCAAGAGTGCGAGTTGTGCGTCATCGGTGGATTATCGGGAAGCGACCCATGAGATCTTCGGATAAGTTTGCAGTAAATACGGTCGTCGGAGTATCCGAATCACGTACGTACCAAGTACTATGTTCTACGATTTACGGAGACAAGGTCGACTCCTAGCAAAGCACCAAGTCTTCCCAATTCTCCGGACCAATCCATTTAAGAATATCAAAGATATGTTATCAAGCGTAGTTATACTAATGTATTGTGCATATCGTCCCAGTATCAGATAGTCACGTGCTAGGGCTGGGGCTGGATAAGTGTCTACCCCATCCGAAGCACATATCGGATGTCTGGTAACATAGTCTCTATAATCGGATAGTTATGACCTGGTCACAATATCCCGATTGGTTGCGCAACACTCAAGAGCACTAGTACCGTACCGCGTGACATCATCTCCACTATAACTGAAGTGACACTTCCATCTCGACATCACACCCAATACACTACGACCTCTGATAAACCCAGAAGTGGTGTACACAGAACCGGTTAAAGCCTGTACCATCAAGACAAAGTTTATTTAATAAAGTGACTATCACTTGGATTGATCTGATCGTGACTCCATATGCTCGAAGCGTATGAGACACCCTATCAAGTACATTTTAAATGTACAATTTCCCAGAGAGTGTTAACAACTCCAAATCTATCCTAGTAGATCTTTATTCCTTGAATAAAGGTTGTTACTCCCCAGAATTCTACGGAGAATTTCTATTGAAAGAATATCTATGAAAGCCAAGCTTTCACCAATTACTTTATGGGAATTTCATTGTCAGTGCCCTCTCCCACTAACCTCCTTATATACACAAGAATTATTTCGTTTTGAGTCAAATCACAAACCATTATGATTATTTCAAAACGACAGTTCTAAGAACCTTACGCTTGCATTAATCCAAACATGGATCGGATTAAATGTTTTAAATGATTTAATTTTCAATTGGGAATTAATAATAGGTTAATTTATTTGATAAAATAACTTATTATGACTAGGCCCATAATTAAGCAAATAAGTTGAGCATAAAATCTTTGGAAGATTTATGTGATGATGACTTTAGTGCTTAATTAATATACTTATCATAAATCTATTTTAGATTTAAAAGTATTAAATTGCAATTAATAATTCTTGGAGAATTAATTGACTATTTTAGAGGTGAAAAGTCAAAAGTTTGCAATTGGGCATGTAGCACAAGGTGCACATCGTTTCGATATTTCGAACCCAAGGCTTGGCCAAAGGTTTGTGAAATATTGAAAGGATAATTGACATATCCCAAAGTGACTACCATTTGGATATGGAAGACACGAAGGAATTAAAGAAAGGGCGAGGCTCTAACTTTAAAATATTTGTCAAAGTTATGTTCACTACTAGTATTAAAATTGGATTTTAAATACTTAGTGTGGTAGATATAAAATATATGTATTGATGTTCAGAATCCGCTATGAGCTTGATACTGACTTCAAGCCGAGAATTCTCTGCAAATCGAAAACGGGACGAAAGTCGCTGTTTCGACCGTAGATACCTAAGTTTAGGAACTACCCTTTTGGGTATGTACTTAAATTGGGAACTGTTATAATGTAACTAGTTTGACTAGAGACATTATCTCTCTATCAGTGTTTAATCCCTTCCCAATCGTAACGCGTCTCAAAGACGGATTAACGTCCCACGTCAATTCAATTAAAGTCCAATGGGCTTTTAATTGATTTCTTAAGGCGTGGACTTTTGGTCAACTCGGGTCAAACCGATAACCAAAGTCCAATCCGGGATTTACCCATAAGCCCATAAATCAATCTTGGCCCATTAGGCCCAATTGAACTTTAAAGGTTCATTTGTTGCATTGGGCTATGGTTAAGGTTTTGGGCCCAATTGGATCCAATCCATTTGGCCTAAACCCAACTTGATAAAATCAAGCCCAATAGGCCCCAAATACAACATTTAAAGTCCAATTTCCAAAATTAGGCCCAATAAATTAAATATCACAAAATCCAATTTTATATTCAATTAAACTAAAGTGTATTACATGATTATCAACTAAATCAATATTTCTAAAACACCATATTAGACCAATTAATCATGCTTAATTCATTATATATGTCCACACACACACAAATTGAAAAATCAAACCCAT
>SKCR01045899.1:0-54705 GCA_019454045.1 Zanthoxylum bungeanum
GCCAAAGAGGGAGAGGGCAGGAAAAAATTTTCAAGGTCGATTCCAGTGCCTAAGCCGCTTTCACTGCGCGAGGAAAATCAGTTCCTACTAATTAATCATTTGGCCAAAATAATATTTAATATATTGGGCCCTAATTTAGTAGGATATCACCCTAATTAATTAAGTCCTGATATAGATTAAATAATGAATTCTTATTTAATTAAGTTTTCTTTTTCAATTTGGAAAAGGATTGTAAAGAGACCTAATTTGATTTGGAAGGATCTTGGATTGTCCTTATAGTATTGGGATACAAACAAGGCAAATCATATACTGTATATATGTATGATTTTCGGCCAAGGGGAACAACCTCTCCCTTGGCCGAAATTTTCACTCTCTATCTCTTGTTTTGTTCCAATTTTGTTCTAAGATTATTTCAGAGAAAGTGTGTTTCTTTTAATCTTCAATCTTGACTTCAACCATCCAAGAAAGAAAAAAACTAGTTTTTATTCGTTATCAAAGTGTGGGCAATTTTGTTTTGGGATTATTAGTTGCATGATCAAATTAATTATGATTAATTTTATTAGCATAATTTGTTTACATCAAGAACGATATAATCATGATCAACAAAATGGTTTTGGTAGAAAATTTAAATTTTAATCACATGAATATTTCTGCTCTAACCCCAAAACCTAACGATATTTGTATTTGATTTCCTTATTTTCTCTGTTTAGTTCGGTATCCTATGTGATCCATGATATTCCTCTGCAAAAAAAAATGAGACCTCCTTAATAAATCTTGCTATTCTAATTTGTTTTTTTTTTTTTTGCATAAAGGGTACTTTTAAATAAGAGAGAATTTTTCTTTACACAATAACCACGGAGAGCTTCCAACCTAAGGCGACTATCACCAAACAAATAAATTGTAAATTTTCATAATTTTAAAAATATTAATTCATAAATGTAAATTATTTGAGATTGAGAAACTATTTGAATGTTAATGAAAAAATTTATGATTAACAAACAATAAACTTTACATAAATTAAAGAACACTTTCATAAGATAATTCAAAACTAAATAACATGTCGAAGAGAAATTCCAAGAAAACACATGGTATTTTGGTATTAACAGTCTAGAAAAAGCAAGTTTATTATATATAATATTCAGTTTAAAAATTAGGAACCACATCATATCACCCTTATAGTAGAAAAAAAAAATAGCTGGCATTTACTAAAAGTTTCAAAAAGTACTATCATCATAAAACTTTTTCCATGAAATCCACAACTTTTGGTTCTTCTTTTTCCTTAATGTTAATAATTATTTTGTAGGATGATATTAGAAAAGTGTGATCCAAAAAAAAAAAAAAAAGCATTTGGGTGTGTTTAGTTTAAATGAAAAATAAAGAATGCAACTTTTGAACAAACTTTTAGTTGTCACTTTATAATCAAGTTGATATGAGAATGCCAAAATGATTAAGACTTGTCATCTAGTAAAGTTGCATTTGCATTTTCAGAAACATTAAAGAAATACCATCTGCTTTATCCTTAAAATTTATTGGGATATTTTTTTTAGGAAGATTAGCAAATTCCATTAAAAAAATTAAATTAGCAATTTACATCATAAGTCACAAATAGACTCAAATTCAATATTTAAGACAATACTTACCAACAAAAACAAAAATTTCACTCACTACGAATATTATAAAATCGAAATAAATTCACAATAAAATCTAATGAAGTAAATGAAAAATTTTACGAGTCTGATCGAGTTTACACAACTCACCTACAGTAGATTAACGATAACATTAAATCAAAAAAATATCCATTATAGTGCATGCAAGGATAACACAATATTATTATCACGGTTTAAAATACAGAAACTCATATCTAAAACTCGATAACATTATTTAAAATACAAATAAAAATAAAAATGATTAAAAATTGACAAGAAAAATAATAAATTAAACCACATAAAGCCACACATACATACGAGTTTTGCTCTAAATTATATGTTGGCGTTGGGAGTTTTATTTGGGCCCAAAGCCCAAGGCCCTTTGGACTCAAAACCCAGTCCAAACGGCTGATGGGTCGGGTAGAGTAGTAGACCTGACTTGATGATCAACACGTGTAAAGTCAAACCTAACAACGCTAAAGAAAATTGATCGACACACATGAGGAAGGCGATGACCTTTTCCTAAATAATAAAGGAAGAAGATGACTACTTTCACTATAATTAAGGTAAGAGACGATATACTATAATAAGTAAATAAATTCGGGTATGACTAATATATATACATAATAAAATCTCAATTAGTTTCGATATAAATTAAAATAGATCAAATATATTTATAAAATACAAAAATATTGCCATTAATGAGTTTTGCTCTAAACTATCCATCCACTAACACCATCGTCGGAGGGACATAACAGACCCCCCCACACAAGCTTTGTTATTTTTTTATTTTAGAAATTTGGAAATAATAATTGGGTATAAAAATATTAAAACATACTATTTTACTGCTGTATATATTTTTATAAAACTTTACGTTTTGTTGGATTAGTAAAATGTTACACCATAATATTTATTGAATCTTTTTGTTATTTTCTATATTTTTTATTGTAAAATGTAATATGTGTAACATATTATAATAAAATGTTACACCATAGTATTTTTTATATTCATTTATTATTTCTCAATTTATGAAGTAGTGAAATGATAATAATTTTAAAAAAACAGTTTTTTTTTTGGTTGCTTCTTTTAATCTTTTTCTATCCACGACACAAATAGTTTAATTTATAAAAGTTGAAGAATCATTTCTCATTTCAAGCTATCCATGTCATCTCCCCTACATTTGAGGATGTCCACCTAAGTACATGAGTCATTTCACCTACATTAGTTTCTATTTATCAGTTACTAATGTTTAGTTTCGATGTGTAACTCAAATGATTTATAATTAATGATAATATATGGATAAATTTTATATTATTTCTATATTTTATTATCTAATGGCCACTAATCATGTATTATACATGGATATTTCACCAACACACTGATTTAAATACCCATATCACTCAAGAATTTCAAAAGCATCTCATAATATCTGATTAATTCCGAAAAACTGTTATACATAGAAATGAGAGAAAATAATAATTGTTGATGATCAAGGAAATGATTTATTTTGATGATCAACTATCTACATTCTAATTTTTCATATTTTTATTTTTATTTTTAATGTTTCACTTAATATTTATTAGTGAAAATTTTAGAGTCACGAAGTTATATTAAGTTAATTAATAGTTTCTTTTTCTTTTTAAATGATTTTTTAGATTAGTTAAATACAATCTATAAACAACTGAATTAATTTTAGAATATAATCTCATCATACTTCATACGTACATATATTTTTGTCCCCTCTTTTGTGTGGTGTTGTCTCGTAGCATGCATAAGATAGATGATACAATTTTAAATTTTAAGAAGTAATATATCTACATTCATTGTATGATGATGTATTTAGCATTGTTGGTTTCAATGCATTCACTACAAAATTAAATATTTTAGGAAGTAGTATATCCATCATTCATTGCATGTTCATGTGTTTAGCATTGTTGGTTTCAATGCATTCACTAATTTATTAAACCATATGTTCAATGCATTAGCTTATCTCTCATTCATTGTATATTGATATGTTTAGCATTCTTGATTTCAATGCATTCACTAAATAATTACATATTAAACTTAGTAATCAAGTAAACTCCCATTATAGATAGGAATAAAATATTAGACTTTTCATTCATGTCCATCTTGGCATTGCAAAAAGAAGCTAAGTTGAATTCATTATATATTGATGTGTTTAGCTTTCTTGGTTTCAATGCATTCACTAAATAATTACATATTAAACTTAGTAATCAAGTAAACTCCCATTATAGATAGGAATAAAATATTAGACTTTTCATTCATGTCCATCTTGGCATTGCAAAAAGAAGCTAAGTTGAATTCATTATATATTGATGTGTTTAGCTTTCTTGGTTTCAATGCATTCACTAAATAATTACATATTAAACTTAGTGATCAAGTAAATTCCCATTATAAATAGGAATGAAATATTAGACTTTTCATTCATACCCATCTTGACATTGCAAGAAGAAACTAATTTGAATAGAGTTCGTTAAAGATAAGATGAAAGCAAAATATTTAAGGAAAAGAGAGTGAGGTTTTTTGGATTTTTTTAGTATGAAGAATCACAAGAAATGTTCAAATATATTTGTTTTATCTAACATTATATTTTTATTTTTTCATAGGACATTAATTGACGTTGTGGTCTTTTGCATACACGTATCATATTCTTTTTTTTTTTTTTTTTTTTTTTATTATCATAAGAGAGTAGTTTAGGATTTATATCATAATTTATGTATGAATTCATATTATTAGGTTATAACAATAGAGGTGAATTGTTGTTAATAATATTATGACCTTATAAGCTATATACTCTTTGTATTTAAAATCCATCTTCAATAACTGCAACAACACACGGATAATCATCTAATTATAATTAATTTTAACTTATAACTTGTTCCAACTCATGCTTGGTTTAGTATTGCGATGAAAAATATAATTAATAAACGGTCATATGTAAAGATACAATAGTTAAATGCTAATTTACTTTTTTTTTTTAATAGTGAATAAAAACAAAAATAAAAATAAAAATTTTCAATTTTTAAAAGAAATCATGTATACTTATCACATTTTTTTTTTGACATTAACCAAGTACGTAAAATTTTTATGATGATCAAAACACCATTTTATTATCTCACCACAGATCTAAACAAAATAACAAACATGCCCTCATTACTTAAATAACAGCGATTACTAGGTTAGTTAAAATATCATTTTAGAGATGGAATCCTGTATCACATTACGGATGAGAAAATGTTTTTGTTAGATAAAGGAACAAGTATTCAACCTGAATCGATTCAATATATAACTAAACACAGTGCATCAACCCAACCCTCACCCTGCGGCTAAGATCAAGAACGAACAAGTACAACAAACAAGCTCGATACTCGAATCACAGTAACCGTTCATCAGGTTCACACCTAGGCAGTCTCGATTTTAACATTCAGCATAATACATAATGCAGGACAGCGAAAATGACTAAAGTACAATAAATTTCCTATGTGAATGACCTACAGCAGATGCTACACCGCTGTCATGATCATGGACGTGATCGTGATCGTGAAAGATGAGTGTCAAGATTCCAACCAAACATAGCACAGAACCTACAAGAAGTTTGTCATATCGCTCCACCCAGTGAAATTTGAGCTGGCTGGCACCATAGAATGATAGAGCCACCAGTGAGGTCATCACTGTAATAGTGCTGCAAAAACAATATAACTGTGTATCATGCTTCACTTTTGGAAATTAATCCCCAATGTCTATTACCCAAACACTAGATTAATATTCTTATCAAATAGAACAGCAGGTCTGATCCAAGTAGGCTTACGATATGAATATGGAAGTGAAAGGTTTAAGAAAGTATTTAAAACTCAAATCACGTAAGCAGGACTGTAGCTAGATTTTGAACTGATTATGCTGTAATTCAAAATGCTCACTGAAGCAATAGGATTGGAATGAATCTACAAGAAGAGAAATTTCAACACATAATATAAATCATGATCAATCAGAAAGAGTTGTCCATGAGTATGTGTAAATGGAATCATCAAATATTTAATGATGAAACATTGCAGGTGTAAGTGTGTGTGTCCATACGCAAAAGAGAGAGACACTGATCATGTTTTCAAGCCTCGCAAAATGAACCCTTCGTGTGGCTCAAATTGCATTTTGGTCAATCTAACAAACAACGCATGTCCTTGATGATAAGTTTTTTCTTCATAGAAGCACAAAATAAATATAAGGAATTTCGAATTCAAATTCCTTCAGTATGGATACCTGAATAGAAGCACTATGATGGCAAGCACCATCATGGAGGATGAATTTCCAACAGCAAGAAATACTGGAAGTGTGGTTGCACAAGGAGATAACGCAGGAACAAGGACAAGGCCGGCAACAGCCATTTTCTCCATGGGTTGGTTGTGTGAATGACTGTGGCCACCCTTCCCCGATAGAAACAACAATACATAGCTACCACCAAGAACAACAAGCAGAAGTGAAGCAAGTTTATGCACTGTGTCTTCACCGGCTATGGTGTTTGCCATGGTGATTGCAGTTATTCCAAGAAGTGAAGTGGATAGTACGTGTAAAACTGCTCCAAATGCAGCTGCACAAAGGGAAAATAAAAGTAGTATAAGTAACAGGAGCACAACATCAATATTTGAAAGTTTTCATTTCTTTTGACTTTTAAGCACGAATATCAAAAAAAAAAAAAATTGAGAAGAAGTAAAGATATCAAATAATTGAAGAAAAAAAACTTCCATAGAAAATCATGAAGGTACTTACACATTGCAACTTGCACATGTATTCTGTGTATAAATTACTCAATATGTAATCCAGGAATGAACCTTTTACAAAAAGCATATAGAATTGTATGAAAGGGAACGGTCAAGGAGCCAGCATCTCTTGAAAAATTTGGTGAAAGGCTACAAAGGAATAAGATAATCAAGGCAATGATGAGCAAACTAGACAATTAGCTAAATTAGCTTCATCATAAGCCTTAATTAGGTGGTAGACAGAAACATGAAATTCAGATCCATACAAACTATAAACAATTAAAGCCATCAATAATCTCTGAAAAGTTTTATGAAAATATAAATCCACATTTCCTATAACTTAAAAATCATCCAAATCATTTGATGTAAAAGTAAAACGCAAGTCAGATGTACCAAATATACATAGCTTCAACCACTTACTGCCCCCACTCAATCCGATAATTTGTTAAAATATATCATAAAAAGTAATGAAAAGTCTAGTTTATTAATGAAATAATTTTGCTTGCCTTTGTCAAAAAGAAAACTATCTACACTTTTTGTGAAAATCAAATAACACCCCCCCCCCCTCAACGCCCCCACCCCCCCCCCCCCCCCCCCCCCACAAACCCCACTAAATCATTGTTCTGGCTACACCATTGCATAGTTTCTAACCAAAAAGAAGAAGTTGCCTCATGACATGGCATGACCAAACAAAGATTCTCCAATTATCTTATACTTCATGAGTGCATATTAAATTTTAACAAGATACGGTAACATTTATATCCTTTGAAAATTCAGAAAGGGATCTACCTTTAACCGAACCATAACCTAACCGTAAACCAAACCGTAAACCGAAACCGTAACTGAACCGTACGGTACGGTTACGGTTCGGTTCGGTTAACCGGATTTTTTCACTCTTGAACATGTAAAATAGTAAAAGCATAGGAGCAAAAATTTGTTAAAATGAGTCGGTAGTGTAGTCTAGACAAATCAAGAAATGCAATATTTAAAGCTATTACTATTATAGTATTATCAAAAATAATTCAGAAGTAAAATACACAATAGACCCATTTCAGCGCAGGGCAGCATCAATTGACAGGTAAAGTGCTATCAAGATCGAACAAAGTTAAAAATCAAGCAGCAACAGAATACGTCATTCGTCTAATATGAGATCGTACAGTTGATTACCAACGCATCACCTAGGGCTAGGCCACAATTGAATCAGCCTAACAAATTATATGAATTCATAATTAAAGTTGATGTACCATGACGAGTAGTATTTAGAATTCACACTATCCTCACAAGTTAATTAACATAAAAAAGCAAATAAATAAATAAATTGCTAATGGGATCAACTAAATTTCAATGATTTATGTGCAGTTCCAGATTTGTAAGGCTATAGGGCAAAAGAAAAAAAAACATACTGACAAAAAGGGTTCTAGAGAGAGTCCATTTCTGGGCGCGGCCGACAATGGAGAAAGGAAGCCAATGCGTCGGAATGAAGGAATGCAAAAGTGAAACGGTGGCGATGCCTCCAATCGTCGACAGATCTTCAGCACTGAAACGGTCCATTGTCCAGTTGGGATTCTGTTTGTTTCTTGAGATTTGGCTAATCGAATTTGTAATTATGGGTTTGTTTTAAATGCCAGCGAAATTGTAAGTTTCTGCATCACTTTTACGTTCTGCTTTAAACGGCGATGCCGATGCCGATGCCTTTGCCGATGCCGATGAATGGTTTTAATAATATTGGTGATGAGAGATCTGGGACTAGAAGACAAAATGGAAGGGGAGGAGTTATTGGATGCTTATGCGGCTACCTACTTTTGAATCCGGATTCGGGTTTGGGTAGCCAAGTCCAAACGAAAATAATAAATAATTTTTTTAAAATTAAATCCTTTTGTTTTTCTTACTTTTGAGAAGAAAGAATTACTTTCATATAATCAACCTGTGAGTGACAAAATGATGTTTGGTGGGAATTGTTATTAGGGTTGGTGTTAGGATTGTGAATCTGAATCGTATTTATGTTCGATTCATGAATATGAACAATATATTTTCTATAATATTACTTATTTATAATTGTACCTCTTGTCTTTTATTATATATATTTGATCCAATTTAATTAGATTGAAATTAAATCTGATTTAATTTTATGTATTATTAGACAAAGACCAAAAAATTTACAATGTAGCGTGCAGTTACAACATAGGTTGTAATTGACATTGGGAAACGTCACTATAAGTTGTATATTCTCAAATAAAGTTTATGGTCAAGATTTATTGACACGGGTCGGTTAGTAAAATCAGCTGAGACCAATACATGTCGTATATTAAGACTTGGTCCGATGATTTATTCCAATGAACCATGAGTCTCTGGAGACTCGTATAGACGTGTAGGTGTTTATTTGATAAACACTGAACGACTCACCGAAGATTTCCTAATAGATGGTACACCAACTTCATAGGAATATTCTCGAGTCGAGTAGCATAGTGGTCTTTCGACTTGAGATACCACTGCAGATATATAAGTTATCATCCACACTTTGATGGAAGTCACGTCATCGATCTATTTAGATCAGACCTCCGTCTGTTCGTTGGGTGTTGACTCATGCTCATGATATCCTGTGAATATCAGATAAAATTCGTCAGTCATGTGTACATGACATAGGTATCTGCACGCGTTTACGATCTAGTAAATTCATGGTCGTGGTACACTGCGGAAGCAAGTTCCGAGTGTTATTTAGAGATCGTAAATTTATAAGTCGACTATATTATACCTTAGGGATTCGACGTATCTGTTGGTTTTATTCTAGGTCCCAAGATCATCAAACAAGCATGAAGATGTGTGAAATACATATCAAAGAAGTTGCGGAATACTTACATTGATCGGTTGAGACGATTTGAAGACAAACAAAACGATTTTGGCCTCCATTTCCACGCCCACTGCAGTGCAGTCCACTGCCTTGAAAAATCAGATTTTGAGCTGAGATTTGGAGCTTCAATCTTCGTCTAACGATTCCCGGCTCGTGGGTGGGTTTCCCTAACACCTTCGTATACCTCTTAGAAGTGTACTAGCACTTGGATCTTGCCACAAAATCCACAAATAGCCTCCTCACTGCTCACGTTTTTCTTGACAGAAAAACAATGAGTTTTAGCCCCTTGGGCGTGAACATGAAGAAGATGGGAGAGAGATAGAGTTGTCTAGGGTTTACTAAAATCCATCTAATGAAATAATAATAATCTATTAAGTGTAGAGAGAGATTTTGTTTATATACTTTAGGTAAAACCATTTCACCTTTTACCCTAAACTTGGTAGGTGTGGGTAAATGGTTTTCCAAAAGTAAAACAAGGTAGTTGGGTGGTAGGTACACCAACCACTCATGGGCCCCACATATTTGAATTCAAAATTCAAATATCTCTACGAACATTTGCCGCGGCTCGGTTCCATTTAATCCGATTAAACGAACTTCCGTCGTTAAATAATTAAATCTAATTTAATTAAATATTAATGCGACGCAAATATATTACGAACGTCGTTTACGAATTAATTCTAAATTAATTCGTTCGTTCGCATTAAAGTCCGACTTTAATTTCGTAATGAAATCCAATTCATATTAATATATCCGATATATTAATTTTAGCCCATTCGAATAAATTAAATAGAAAAATCAAATTTAACTATTAAATTATTTTACCGATTAATTCCAAATTAATCGCGTTTCTCTCTTTAGACGATATTTTATCCCAGATAAAATATCTCCGTAATTAATCCCAGATTAATTTTCTCTCTCATCGAAATAATCCCAGATTAATTAAAGTGCGAGTCATACGTCATCGGTGTATCATTGGGAAGCGACCCATGAGATCTCCGGATATGTTGGCAGTAAATTCGGTTATCGGACTATCCGAACACGTACGTACCAAGTACTACGTTTTACCGATTCACAAGACAAGGTTGGCTTCTAGCAAAGCGCCATGCCTACCCAATTCTCCGGAAATATCCTTACAGGGATATATTGATCTATATCAGGCGTAGTATACATCGTATAGTGCATATCGATCTAGTATCGGATGGTCACGTGCTAGGCCTGGGGCTGGAGTTGTGTCTGCCCCGTACGAAGCACATGTCGGATGTCTGGTAACTAGTCTCTATAATCGGATATACATGACCTAGTCATAATATCCCGATGGCCGCGCAGCACTTAAGAGCACTAATACCGTATCCTACGTGACATCATCTCCACTATGACTGGAGTGATACTTCCGTCTTGACATCACACCCAATACTCTACGATTCTCAATATACCCAGTATTGGCGTACACAGAACCGGTTAAAGCCCTGGACGACCTCAACCAAAGTATATTGATTTCATAAGCATTAGCGGTGCAAGTCTCAGGTTAAGACCAAATACACCTACCCTGATGTCGGACTCCCATAGACACATAGTCAAACTACCAATGGGATTCCGAGGGGGTCTATCCAGAGCGAAGCTGTTTCCCGTACCATCGGTGAAACACAACCTCCTACCGCCACTTGCATAAGTATCCAATACTTAAATATATGAGAACTATGCCCGTTATGCCCTCACAACGTGCACAAGTGCAATACTAGTCTTTTACGCATTACCGATGTCCAATCTCGATAATACTCTGACTAGGGATATTTAATGATTAATCCTTTGTGGACTTATACTGTCTCATATCATTCTCAATCCAGGAACTAATCATAGGGACCTTCTATTATTTATATATCTAAGGTGATCTAATCACAAATGATAAGATAGCAATCTCCTTTGTCACATAGTTAATTTGTACAACAACACCATGATCTGTACAAATAGTGACGCTATGGGTCATAATTGTCCAACAATCTATATATATCCCCGGTATAATATATGGATAGTCTGTGACGGAGAGATTATATGTATGCAACGACCTCGACATGAATAGTTTACAAAGATTATCTATGGTTGTCATAATTTACGAGTGAGTGAATTATGGGCACGAAATTGGATTCTGTGACAAATAATCCTCAACTTAGAGAGTCTCACAATATGAAGTGTACCTCTTGAGCACTTGAGCAACGTGTTATGAATAATACAAATTATTCATAATAATTTATCAGATTAAATAAGTTAATTCGAATCATTTAACAGTTAAACGAAAACACATGCATATGGTTTTCCTAATTAATGTGTATTTATATTTAATACATGATTTTATTAAATATACAATAATTAATTGTCAAATATGATATTTTGACACTCGTCATTATTATATGTATTTGGTTATTTACTGTAAATAAAAATACATATATATATATATATTATTTATTTATTTATTTGTTAAATAATTAAGTAATTAAAAATAAAATATCTAATGTCATCATTTGTTAGGGAAATGGCTTGATATAATTGGTTACACATGGCTTTAATAAAGTTAAAGGTTATCAAATTATTTTTGAATTTGTTTTAATTAGATTAAACAAACAAAAGATATTTGTATTATTTTTCCCTTAGGTTTCGGCCAAATGAAAGAAATATATAAAGTGAAATTTGTTTCATTTGCTTCATAAGTTCAAGCTTCCATGAACATAGAAAAAGAGAGGTGTGAGAGAAAAATAAAAAGTGCTAGAACTTTGTTGAAGAACAATTGAAAAACTAAGGTATTTTTCTTACTTCCTTCAATTGGAAAATTATTTCTATTGTTCTATCTATTTACATATGATATAGATTTATTTTTCCCTCTCTTGAATATATGTTGAGATTGTTGGATGCTTTGAAAATGAATATATGCATGTGTAGAAAGTTAGTAAGTTTAATTAGTGTAATATAAGCTTACTTTGGTTATTAGATAACTTGTTGTCATTCTAGAGTGTTATAACCACTCTTGTAATACCTAAATTTTGCTTGAGTTCATCATTTATGGTGGCTTTGGTTGGTGTGGATATTATTTAGATTAATATTGAGAAAATTATATTTAAAGCATGAAAAATGATTATTTTTATATCTAGATCAGATCTGAAAATTTTGGAAATTTGTGATGAAAATAAGTTATTTAAATATATTGGATGTGTATTGGGCATTAGAATAATTGCCAGAAATTATTTCAGAGTGAAAATACGTGAAAACTGATGAATACTAAAAAGTGCATATTTATTAGACGATAAGTTAATCATTTTACACTTATAGTTTTACTAATCCCCTTAAATTGACACATTTGTGAAATAATATTTTAAAGTTATGCTTTTAGTGCTTTTACTATGTTATTTTATATTTTTGTCAGGAAAAATACTGCTCGGAAGCTCGACGGGACAAATCAGATGTGAAAAAAAAATAATAAAAAAAATGGAAATTTTGCAAGCACGTCGTGACATGTGGAACCTTTGCGTCACGAAAAGTGTCCTACAACGTGGCTTCGCCATTCTCTTGTTGGATAATTATGACCCATAGCATCACTATTTTGTAAAGAACATGGTGTTCTTGTTCAAAATTAACTATGTGACAAATGAAATTGCTCTTTTATCATTTGTAATTAGATTACCTGGATATATAAATGATAAAAGTCCATATGATTAGTACCAGATTAATAAGATATAAGACAATATTAATCCATGTAAGGTTTAATCATTAAATATCCATAGTCGTAGTATTATCGAGACTGGACATCGATAATGCGGAATATGCTAGTATTACACTTGTGCGCGTTATGTAAGCTTAACGTCATAGTTCTCATAAATTTGGGTATTGGATACTCATGCAAGTGTGATAGGAGGTTCTGTTTGTCGATGGTACGGGAACAGCTTCGCTCTGGATAGACCCCTCAGAATCCTATTGGTAGTATGAATATGTGTCTATGGGAATCCGAATCAGGGTAGGTGTATATGGTCTTAACCTGAGACTTGCATCACTAATACTTGCGACAATCAGTATACTTTGGTTTTGGTCATCCAGGGCTTTAACAGGTTCTGTGTACGCCTCTTCTGAGTATACTGAGAATTGTAGTGTATTGGGTGTGATGTCAAGATGGAAATATTACTTCATTCATATGGAGATGATGATCACGCATGGATACAGAACTGGTACTCTATAGTGCTATAACCATCAGGAAAGTATGACTAGGTCATGACTTTTCGATTATAAAGAGACTAGTTGCTAGTGATCCGATATATGCTTCGTATGGGGCAGACACAACTCCAGCCCTAGGCCTAACATGTGACATCCGATACTGGATCTTAATAAGCAATACTATGTATACTACGCCTAATATAGATGATATATTCCTTAAAAGAATATTTCTGGAGAATTGGGTAGGCACGGTGCTTTGCTAGAAGCCAACCATGTCTTGTAAATCGATAAGAATGTGGTACCGGGTACGCACGTATTCAGATAGTTCGATGACCGTATTTACTGCCAATATATCCAGGGATCTCTTGGGTCGCCTCCCAAAGATTCACCAATGATATTTGACTCGAACAGAATTAATCTGAGATTAATTATGAGAGAGAGAAAATTAATCTGGGATTAATTATGGCAAGAGTTAATTTGGGATTAATTCGACTAGAAGAGAGAGAACGCGATTAATTTGGAATTAATCGGCAAAGTAAATTTAATAGTTAAATTGGATTTTACTATTTAATTTATTTAATTGGGCTAAAATAATATATTGGATATATTAATTGAAATTAGATTTCAATGCGGAATTAAATTGGATTTTAATTCTAGCGAACGAATTAATTTAGAATTAATTCGCAAGCGACTTCCGTAATAATTTTGCTAGGCATTATTATTTAGTTTAATTGGATTTAATTACATCACAACAGAAAATTCGTTTATTCGGAATTAAACGAACTGGGCCCGAGCGAAGTTGCGTGTTGACTTAGCCGACTTAAATTTGGAATTTAAAAGTGGTGGGACCCACTTCACTTACATCATTTGTTTGACTAATGATAGAAGTGGTTAAGCTTGATTTTGGATTTGATTTGTTGGTTGAGTAAAGCTTAGTTTACTTATAAAACACTCAAACCAATTCAACACACAAACTTAGTATAAATTAACTTGTTGACTTTGGAAGTGCAATAAGGTTACTATTCACAGCAACCAAACTCTCTCCTTCTCATTCTTCTTGCTATGGCCGAAACTCTCTCTACCTTGGAAAGAAAATTTTGTTCTTCAAAATTTGTAAAATCTAGCACTTTTGGAGTTGATCAAGGTGATAGGGAGACTCACCCAAGTGTTGGAAACACCAAAAGAGGGCTTGGAGCTTCCATCTTCAAAGAAATTTTTAAAACTTCTCATCCAAATCAATGTAAGTATTCCGCAATTTTCTTGATTAATTCACACAATAATCACGCTTACAGATCCCGTGGCATGTCTAGGACACTAACAGTGGTATCAAAGCGAGATCTAAGTTTGATTTGATTCTAGGATTCATGACTTTAATTTGGTCATTTTTGCTTGGAGCATGAAAATGCAAAATTGGATGTTTGGTTATGCTTGGATGATGATGACTTGGAGTTGTGTATCATTGGATTGTAAAAAATTGATTGGATCAAAATTTCCCAAATTTGTTAGCTTGGCCGAATGGTACCCTAGATATAGCTCATGGTGATTTTTAAATTTTAACAATTGGATATGTTAAATGGCATGAAATGAATCTTAGATGTTGAATGTTAATTTAATTGGATTGAAATCAAATTGGATGTTATTTTGTTGCCATTGCCGTGAGATATGAAACATGTTGGAAAGATTGATTTTGATTAATTTGTGTTGGACATAAATTAGATGTTAAGCATGATTAATTAGATTAATTAGTATTTTGGAAAAACTAGATTAATTAATTAATTATGTTAATTACACTTGAAATGGATTAATATGTAATTTGGAATGATATATTAATCTAATTTGTTGTATTTGGGCTAATGGGATTGGTTGGGCCAAATTTTGGTCTTGGATCATATTTGGGCCTAAACCATTTCCATAAAGTCCAAAAATATGACATTGGGCCTTTAATAATTTAATTGGGCCTAATGGGTCTAAATTGATTTTATGGCATAGGGTGATTCCTAACTTGGGCCTTGGCATTTTGGGCTTGATCCATAATGGCCAAAGCCCATGCCTAAAGAATCAATTAAAAGCCCATTGGACTTTAATTGAATAGTATTGGATGCTAATTGGGTCTTTGAGACCCAATTGGATTGGATTTGGAATCCAAGTCCTTAAAGGCACTATTGAAAGTGTAATTGTTTAATTTGGAATTAAACATGAATTAATATTGGATACAATTTAAATTGGATTTAAAATTATAGTTCGATATAATTCAAGAATACTTACTTTGAGTATTTATTCTTAAACGAGTTTGACTCGGGCAAATTAAATCATTGTTTGAACATTGGATGGTCATTAATTCAAAGATTAATTAATTGGATTAGATTGATTGATAACATGCTTTGTGTGTATACTTGGATGTATTGTATGAATAATGTATATCGGATGGATATTAGAAGGGTGAGGGCAATTTTGGAAATTATTGTAAGTATGGTACTTATTTATTAAATTGGACCTGCATGTCCAGCCTATTATCTCTTTTCTCTTTGTATTTCTCTTCTCACCAATTCCCCTCAATGTAAATGAGGTTTCTTTTAGTGTTATGTAATTGGGTAGAAGTAAGAATAGTGCTAGCGGAAGAGAGGAAAATAAAAGATTTGTTTTAGGAATAATTTGTTATATATCCATCCGCATATCATTATTAAATTTTATCGCGCCTTATTATGCTTTTAGAATGCATGTTTAAGGGTGTATGATGAGACCTAATCAAAGAAAATAAATTGGTTGCCAATTTACGCGAAAAAAAACCCTCAATACAATATTAAGCGTTTTTCCTTCCATTGAGTGGTTCTCTCTCAAGATCCAAGACTGGCATTGGTTTGTTGGCCAAAGTCAAGACCTTTGTCCATCGCGGATGTGTTTGAACCGCGTAAGCTTTGTTCCATATCGTATGTCTTGGGCGGTTGTGACTTGTTGGCCAAAGTCAAGGTCACTTCTAGTTCATCGACTTCGATTACGAAGCTTTCCCACTGTCAATGGGTCACGCTTAACTGGAATCATTAAGTTTATTGAGCCAAAGCCAAGGCTTAGTTGATTCAGAGGAAACAAATTAGGAAATATATTGGATATATTTACATATATTGGATATATGTTTCGGACTTGGAGGTCCACCTACTGGATCTAGGAATTGGATGGGATCCAATTGATCTTAGAGATCTACATAGTTAAGTTTCATACAGCTTGTTGGCCAAAGTCAAGGTTGTGTATTATTTAACGGGATCCTAGCCCACTAGGAAACTAGGTTTCCCGAGTACTCCATAGAGGGTTAGAGGCTCGCCGAAAAATAGTGGGAGACAAGTATTAAATTTGTAATTTTGTTTAGATACTTGCCAATACGCGCTCATTTTATTTTTCATCAATAATTATATATAAATATATTAGTTGGACTAATATTCAATTGTTGTTTTAATTGAACAGTTGGACTGTATTCAAACTACTTCATTTATAGTTGGTTATATAGTTGGACTATAGTAATCAATACATTTGAATATAACCAATCATTTATAGTTGGTTATATAGTTGGACTATAGTAATCATTATATTTGATTATACCCGAAATCATTGATTGGATAGTTGGACTATAACAATCAAGTTGACTTGAAAGATTAGCGTCCAATGACATAATCCTGGATGAAAATGTCTTTAACGGCTTTAATTTTCAGATTGGGAAAAGAATCTCAGGATAGTCCTGGGAGTTGAGAAGTTACTCTATTTGATAGAGAAACCACTCGGGCCTAAGCCCGGAGTTGAGCAAATAGTGGAGCATGAGCTTTAGAAGACTCATAACTTTAGTGCTCAATCTGTCATGCTTGCTACAATGACTCTTTAATTTCGTCGTCAGAACTGAGGAATAGATCCTTATACCATGATGTTGAAATTAAAGGATCTTCATAGATCTAACCTTATATCTTAGAAGTACGAATTGCAAAAGAAGCTCTTTCACTCTCGTGTGTTAGAGGGTACATTTGTCGAGCACTAGGTGTCGCAGATGATTGCTGACATTGAACAGCTAGGTTAGTTGGGCATAACCTTCGAGGCCGAGACTTTCATAGATTTGATCTTACAGTCTCTGCCCGAATGCTGGGGCAGGTTCATGATGAACCAAGAGAGAACTCTTGGAGAGTTAATGGCTATGCTCAAGGAGGCAGAGCCAAAACTTCTAAAAGGCAAGAAGCGCGAGGCACATTTTACTTCGACATCCCAGAAGGCCAAGGCTTGGCCGAAGGCTTTTGAGGGTTGTGAAGAAAAGGGCAAGGCTAAATCGTCACAGTCTTCTGGGAAGACAAAGGATATATCTCAAGATGTCTGCATAAACTATGGCAAACGGGGTCACTGGAAGCGTGACTGCTGTATGGACAAGGCAGACATGAAGGAAGTGAAGATGGGGCAAGACTCCGGCTTCAGGTATATTTTTTATAAACATATCCACTACTAGTTTTAAGAATTGCATTTTGATACTGGAGGTGGTACATAAATATATGTACTGATATGAAGAATCTGCTGATTAGCAGGAGACTGGCTTCAGATAAGATCGACCTACGAGTCAGAAATGGGACGAGAGTCGCTGTTTTGTCCGTAGAAACCAAAGTTTTGGAACTGCCTTTGGGGCATGTACTTAAATTAGGAGACTGTTATAATATACCTAGTTTGACTAGAAACATTATCTCTATATCTAGTTTAACCCGTTGCGGGTATACATTTGTATTCCGAAACACCGGGTGTTTTGTCTATAAAGATGATATTGAGATATACACATTAGATGTGAATAACAGTATTTATATTTCGAATATAAATGAATCTCAAACATATAAAATGACAAACAAAATGCCCAAATTGAGTAAATCAAATGAGACTTATTTGTGGCATTGTTGTATGGGACACATTAACACGACTCGTATATCCACACGTTCGAAGAGTGGATACTAGGACGGATTTGATCCTAATTCAAATGATGTATGCGAATCTTGTTTATTAGGCAAAATGCCTAAAACACCTTTTAGCGGTAAATGTGCACGAGCCATCGATCTGTTAGCCCTCGTTCATAGTGACGTAAGTGGGCCCATATCTAGCTAGGCTAGAAGTTGATTTGAATACTTCGTAACCTTTACGGATGTGGCATCGCGTTACGGTTATGTGTATCTTATGAAACACAAGTTGGAAACCTTTGAGTAATTCAAAGAGTTTCGACACGAAGTATAAAAGCAGACCGGTAAAAGTATTAAAACATTACGATTGGACCATGGTGGATAATACTTAAACATATGAGTTTCAAGATTACTTGAAAGAGGTTGGTATTCTTTCACAGTGGACTCCTCCCGGAACACCTCAGTTGGACAGTGTATCCGAACGGAGAAACCGAACTTTGTTGGACATGGTAAGGTTAATGATGAGTCGCTCTGAGCTACCAATTTTCCTTCTGAGGATACGCATTAAACAGTGCAATACTTATTTTGAATAAGGTTCCATGAAAAATCTGTTTGACAGACTTCATATTAGATATGAACAGGAAAGAAACCAGGTTTCTCATTCCTGAAGATTTGGGAATGCTGGGCATATGTTTGGATGGTACCAAACTAGAACCCAAATCGGATAAGTGCCTATTTGTAATTGGTTATCCTAGGGAAACCAATTCCACAACTCACAAGAGAACAAAGATATTTGTTGCTCTATATGCGGTTTTCCTCGAAAAGGAATTCCTAAATGCAGTGGTAAGTGGGAGGAAAGTAGAACTCAATGAAAATCATAGTGATATTGTTCCAGGCACCGACTCCTTAACGGAACACGAACAGTTCATCAGGGATGAGACTGTTCCATGATCTTCTAATACACAAGAACCGCATAGGTCGGAGAGAGTCAGAAAATAACCTAAGAGGTATGAGTTTCTGATCTCACCTCATATAGATTTCAATCTTATTAAGGAAGACGAACCGACTACGTATGAGGAAACGATACAAGGTATCGACTCCGGTTTATGGCAAAGTGCCATGAAGTCTGAAATGGATTCCATGTATACGAACCATGTTTGGATACTGGTTGATGCACCATAAGGCGTTAAACCTATTGGTTGCAAATGGTCTTCAAGGAAGACAGACATGGATGGCAACATACAAATGTACGCAGCTAGGCTTGTACAGAAAAGGGTATCGTCAATGACATAGTGTCGATTACGACGAAACCTTTTCACATGTTGCCATGATTAAATCCATTCGGATAATACTTGCTATTGCTGCATATTTTGTTTATGAAATATGACAGCTGGACTCCAAAACCGCTTTCCTTAACGGAAACCTTTTGGAGGATGTTTGTATGCAACATCCTGACGATTTTATCGTGCCAAAACATGCAAACAAGGCTTGCAAGTTAAATCGATCCATTTATGGATTGAAGCAAACATTGAATTCTTGGAACCATCATTTTGATGTAATCATAATGGTATAGGATTTAATTCAAAATGAAGATGATTCTTGTGTATATAAGAGGGTTAGTGGGAGCGCACTGACATTCATTGTCCTTATGTTGATGATGTATTGCTTCTCGGCAATAACATTCCCATACTATAATCGGTGAAAGCTTGACTTTCATAAAATTCTCCATGAAAAACCTGGGAGAAGCAGACTTTATTATAGGAATAAAGATCTACTAGGATAGATCTAGAAAGCTGCTGACACTCTCCCAGAGCTCGTATGTTATGAAAATGTACGCGACCTGATGTCTCATATGCTTTGAGCATATGTAGACGCAATCAGGCCAATCCAGGTGATGGTCACTAGATTGAAGTAAATAACATCCTTGATTATCTTGGATGAACAAATGATGCTTTCTGAGAATATGGGGAAAGGAGAACTTGAGGTGACTGGGTTCACCGCTGCAAGTTTCCAAACCGATAAAGACGACTGTAAGTTACAATAAGGGTACATATTTAGTTTGAATAACGGAACAGTGAGCTGGAAATCTTCCAAACAAGATACTGTTGTCGATTAAACAATAAAAGTGGAATATTGCTACAGCTGAGGCAGCAAAAGAAGCATTTTGGATCTAATAAAATTCCTAATTGGATTAGGAGTAGTTCTGTTAGCAGCTGAGCTAGGCTATAGCGCAGGCTAAAGAACCGAGGTCTCATCAACGATCCAAGTATGTACTTCAATTATTTCATCTGATTCGTTAGATCATACATCATGGCGATGTGATGAACGAATAAATCCCATGAGATGATAACCTTGCAAATCCGCTGATGAATGTTATTTCTCAACAGAATTTTGAGTGACCCGTACATAGTTCAGGTGTTGGACACTTGAGTGATTGACTATAGGCCAAGTGGGAGATTGTTGGATAATTATGACCCATAGCATCACTATTTTGTAAAGAACATGGTGTTTATGTGACAAAGGAAATTGCTCTTTTATCATTTGTAATTGGATTATCTGGATATATAAATGATAAAAATCCATATGATTAGTACCAGAGTAATAAGATATAAGACAGTATTAATCCATGTAAGGTTTAATCATTAAATATCCATATTCGTAGTATTATCGAGACTGGACATCGATAATGCGGAATAGGCTAGTATTACATTTGTGCGCGTTATGGAAGCTTAACGATATAGTTCTCATATATTTGGGTATTGGATACTCATGCAAGTGTGATAGGAGGTTCTGTTTGCCGATGGTACGGGAACAAATTCGCTCTGGATAGACCCCTCAGAATCCTATTGGTAGTATGACTATGTGTCTATGGGAATCCGAATCAGGGTAGGTGTATATGGTCTTAACCTGAGACTTGTATCGCTAATACTTACGACAATCAGTATACTTTGGTTTTGGTTGTCCGGGGCTTTAACAGGTTATGTGTACGCCTCTTCTGGGTATACTGAGAATCGTAGTGTATTGGGTGTGATGTCAAGATGGAAGTATCACTTCAGTCATATGAAGATGATGATCACGCATGGATACAGAACTGGTACTCTATAGTGCTATAGCCATCGGGAAAGTATGACTAGGTCATGACTTTCCGATTATAAAGAGACTAGTTGCTAGTGATCCGATATATGCTTCGTATGGGGCAGACACAACTCCAGTCCTAGGCCTAGCATATGACATCTGATACTGGATCATAATACGCAATACTATGTATACTACGCCTGATATAGATTATATATTCCTTAAAAGAATATTTCTGGAGAATTGGGTAGGCACGGTGCTTTGCTAGAAGCCAACCATGTCTTGTAAATCGATAAGAACGTGGTATTGGGTACGCACGTATTCGGATAGTCCGATGACCGTATTTACTGCCAACATGTCCAGAGATCTTTTGGGTCGCCTCCCAAAGATTCACCGATGACATTTGACTCGAACAGAATTAATCTGGGATTAATTCTGAGTGAGAGAAAATTAATCTGGGATTAATTATAGCAAGAGTTAATCTGGGATTAATTCGACTAGAAGAGAGAGAACGCGATTAATTTGGAATTAATCGGCAAAGTAAATTTAATAGTTAAATTGGATTTTACTATTTAATTTATTTGATTGGGCTAAAATAATATATTGGATATATTAATTGAAATTAGATTTCAATACGGAATTAAATTGGATTTTAATTCTAGCGAACGAATTAATTTAGAATTAATTCGCAAGCGACTTCCGTAATGATTTTGCTAAGCATTATTATTTAGTTAAATTGGATTTAATTACATCGCAATAAAAAATTAATTTATTCGGAATTAAACGTACCGCGCCCTAGCAAAGTTGCGTGTTGAGTTAGCTGACTTAAATTTGGAATTTAAAAGTGGTGGGACCCACTTCACTTACATTATTTGTTTGACTAATGATAGAAGTGATTAGGCTTGATTTTGGATTTGATTTGTTGGTTAAGTAAAACTTAGTTTACTTATAAAACACTCAAACCAATTCAACACACAAACTTAGTATAAATTAACTTGTTGACTTTGGAAGTGCAATAAGGTTACTATTCACAGCAACCAAACTCTCTCCTTCTACTCCTTCTTGCTATGGCCGAAACTCTTTCTACTTTGGAGGGCAAATTTTGTTCTTCAAAATTTGTAAAAGCTAGCACTTTTGGAGTTGATCAAGGTGATAGGGAGACTCACCCAAGTGTTGGAAACACTAAAAGAGGGCTTGGAGCTTCCATCTTCAAAGAAATTTTTGAAACTTCTCATCCAAATCAATGTAAGTATTCCGCAACTTTCTTGATTAATTCACACAATAATCACGCTTAGAAATCCCGTGGCATGTCTAGGACACTAACATCTCTGACACGTATCCCCAACGTGGCTTCACCATTCTCTGACACGTGTCCCCAACGTGGCTTCACCATTCTCTGACACGTGTCCACAATATGCATTCGCTGGTCTGGGTGGCCAAGTTGCCTATAAATAGGAGCGTTCAACATTAGAAATTTTCATACTTTCTTTCCTAATTCCTCTGTAAATCTTGGAGAGAGTCTTGTTTGTTTATTTACTTAAAGCTTTTTGTAATGTCTTTTTCTTTCAATAACAAAAGTACGAGTATGTTTTATTACAAAATGAGTAGCTAATTTCTTTTCTGCTGGGGTAAGGGTGAAGCTTTTATAATGAAACTTAGATTAAAATCACTTCTATTATAATAAATAAATTGAAATCTAATGATTAAAACTTGATTTAAATCTAGATTAATTATTGACAATCTTTCTACCGTCTTTATGGCTGGTTTTATCTGTCTACCGAGTTTTATCTGTCTACCGCCTTTATGGCTGGTTTTATCTTTCCACCACCTATATGGCTGGTTTTATACAATTTTGGCATAATTAAGTACCTTGATAGGACTTGCTATAGACAAACGGTATCACCGCCTTTATGGCCGGTTTTATGTTTTTGGCATACTTAGTACCTTGGTAGGACTAATTATCGACATAAATGATTACCGCCTTTATGGCTGGTTCTTTATATTGGCATAATTAATTCCTGTAATAAATTAAGTGGGTAACAAAGGCAATTTATAAATTATAATAAAGCGAGATTTCTAAATGTTTAAAAGACTAAAAGTGGATCCTCTAACTCCAGCATTTCATTCTATTATTGCATTCCAACCTAAAAGTCTCCAACTACTTCAACAAATCAAACTTTTCTTTTCTGCACTGTTCATTATTCTATTTTGCTAAATCTCTTCTCTGTGGATAGACCCCGGACTCACCGGGTTATTTATTACTTCGACACTCTTATACTTGGGAGTAAAAGACCACTTTTCGAGCGTGTCAAGTTTTTGGCGCCGTTGCCGGGGAAGTATTATTTAGTAGATATAATATTTATTAATTTCTTCTTTCTCTACTTTTCTTTTCTTTATTTTTATTTCGTATTTTGTTTTTATTTGAATTCTGCATCTTATCTTCCTCTTTTTTTTTATTTGTGTAGATCCAAACTATCCTGATTAATCCTTGATGAACCCTGAACCCAGAAATCCCACATATAGACAGACATTGTTTTTAATTTTTATTGGTTACAGGAAATAGAAAAATCAACTTAAAAGGTGTTTGCTGTTCATTAAAGAATTTTTCGAACCATCTCCATATAGAGATGCTCTCATAAAGCTTCATGAAAATATAATTCAAGACATTGAGAAAAATGAACGAGAAATTCAATTGAGATCGGAATTTACGAGGGTTAGAGGACGTTTTTAGATCTAAATTACTACATCTGTATTTCCTTTATCCGTTCTTTCACTTTGTCAGTTGATTTCTTTCTTTTATTTATTCTTACAGTTTCATATTTTTGCATTTAGTTTGTCTATAAAGTTGCATGAAACACTAGTCTCGAACATCTAGTGGTAGATTAAAAAGAGAGTCTTCATCAACTTCATTATTTGTAAGAATGGCTGAAAACCAAATTGAAATTCCACCTGCCAGAGTTGAAAATCTAGTTAATCAGGAAGAAAACGAGTCTCAACATGGAGATCCTAATCACCCTATGACACTCAGACAATTCATGAATCCCACTAGGTCAGGATCACCATCTTGCATTGTTTTTCCGCCAGAAGCAGCACGCTTCAATTTTAAATCAAGTGTCATCAATATTTTACCCACATTCCATGGTCTAGAATCAGAAAACCCTTATCAGCACCTAAGATAGTTCAAAGAATTATGTAACACTTGCACAGACCAAAATTGTAGCATGAATATAATTCGGTTAAAGTTTTTTCCCTTTTCTTTAAAGGATAAAGCTAAAGTTTGGCTACAAAACCTTAGGACAGGATCTATCAGAACATGAGATGATTTATAAGAGTAGTTTCTTAAGAAGTTCTTTCCTCCTCATAGGACAAATTCCTTTAAGAGAAGAATCACAATATTTACACAAGAGTCGGGGGAAACACTTTACCAATATTGGGAGAGGTATAAAGAAATGTTAAATATTTGTCTACATCACGGGTTTGAAACATGGAGGTTAGTTTCCCAATTCTACGAGGGTTTAACACCCCAAGGTAGACAAGTAGTGGAGATGATGTGTAATGGTGAGTTTAGGGACAAAGATCCCGAAGATGCACTAGATTACCTAAAGCATATAGCAGAGAATACACAAAAATGGGATACAATTGGTACATATGAGACATCTGTTAAACCACAACCATCTGGTAGAGGTATGTTTAACCTTAGGGAATACCATGATCTTGCTGCTAAGTATGCATTTTTGTCTAAAAAATTGAGGCTTTAGAAATAGGGAAGAATGATCATGTCAAGTCAGTTCATGAAATCATATGTCAAATTTGTAGTTCAAATGAACATGTCACAGAAGTTTGCCCGTCCTTACCAGCCCTGAAAGATTGTCTCCATGACCAGGTTAGTTCCATAAACACATTCAATAGACCAAATCCAAACCCATACTCACAGACCTATAATCCTGGTTGGAGAAACCATCCAAACTTCAATTGGAGGAATGATAACCAAGCACAACCTTCACACCAACCTCCCCAGTTTCACCAGAATTTCCGAAATTCCCAGAATTATGCACCATATGTCCCACCACATAGGAAAACCATTGAAGATAACTTGAGTGCATTCATGGAAAAATAAGAAACCATCAATAACCAAAATGCACAAATGATGAATGATTTGAAGGAAACTTTTGATAAAATCACTTCTGCTTTGGCCATTAAAGAAAAAGGTAAGTTTCCTGCACAACCTCAGTCAAATCCCAAGAGTCATCAAAACCCTCACGAGGGTAGTTCTGGAAGTCAATACTTAGACCAAGTCAAATCTATTATTACGCTTCGTAGTGGTAAGACCATCCACATACCTATTTTTGAACCTCGTGAAACTGAGTAAAAATCAGAATTAGAGGGTAAGGAAGGGGTTGATGAGCCATTACCCGTCGTTGATAATAACAATTTTTCTCATGCACCTCCATTTCCTCAGGCATTAAAAATAAGAAATTGAATCATTCCCCAGAGATTTATGAAATATTCAAGCAGGTAAATGTCAATATCCCTTTGTTAGATGCCATCCAACAGATACCATCTTATGCAAATTTCTGAAAGATTTGTGCATTGTTAAAAGAAAACACTAGGTAAGAAAGAAAGATTTTCTAGCTGAACAGGTAAGTTCCATTCTCTCAACCAATAATGCATTAAAATACAAAGACCCTGGTTGTCCAACTATTTCTTGTATTACTGGAAATCAAAACATTGAACATGTTTTGCTTGATCTTGGAGCTAGTGTAAATTAACTGCCATTTTTGGTTTACTAACAACTTAATATCGGTGAGATGAAACCAAACTCAACTACCCTTTTACTTTCCAATAGATCAGTTAAGGTACCAAAAGGAATTGTGGAAGATGTATTATTACAAATCGATAAATTCGTATATCATGTGGATGTTATTGTTTTAGAAACACAACCTGTGGCAGACAGTTATAAGCCAATCCATGTAATACTTGGTCGGCCATTTTTAGCGACTGCTAACGCTTTAATAAATTGCAGGAATGGAATCATGAATCTTTCTTTTGGCAACATGACATTAGAGTTAAATATTTTTAACATGTGCAAACAGCCATATGATGAAGAAAATGAAAACAAAAGCGCAGAATCAATTGAACCTATTGTGGATGAGCATATTCAGGGGAGTTTATCTGATTCCATGGAATTTTTTTACTGCTAATTATGTTGAATCAAGTGCGCAAATAGATTCGGATATTACTAATGATTTTCTACTTGACTATATTAAGGTATTGGAAGACGATGGAAAAATTAAAAATTTGGAATAAGAAAAACTTGAAGAAGCACCCAATTTGGAGTTAAAAGCTTTGGGAGAAGGACTGAAATATGTATTTCTAAAAGATAATTGTAGGCATTGTATTTTTGCATGTGAAACCCGATGATGAGCCTCATTTGGAGGCACTATCTTTTAAGTCGCGGAAATCGCGGGAAACGGACGTCGGAAGGGAAGAGTCAAGAATTGACGGTTTTGTCGGATTTAGTTCACGTGTTTAGCTTCGGGTTCGCTGTTGGATCTCCGTTTTTAAAAAACTTAACCTTAGCCCAAGCCCACTAAATCACATCCAAAGAAATAATTAATATATGTCACAAATTTTAAATTAATTCACAAACTAATTAAAATAAAATCTTAATTAAATTAAATTCACAAATTAAAATTAATTAACTCACAAATATAAACTAAATTGAAATTAAATAATCAATTAATTGAATTAAATGTTAAATCTAAATTACAAACCAATTAAATTAATAAATTAAATTATTGCAATTAAAACTAAATCAAAAATCAAAAATCAAATACCAAAATAAATAATTTACTTCCAATTAAAATTAAATCATTCCAAAATTAAAGATATCAATCACCGAATTAAATATTATTCACCTAAAATTACAATTATCTATTGCCTAAAATATTCCAATCATATACACATAATTCTAATTGATTTATTTCCTTATTAACAAACCATGCAAACCCTAATTGATAACTATATAACATGACTTTTTGCAACCCTAATTGACACTCCCCACTCACGGCACAACAACAAAAATAAACCTTGGATAGCTTCTCTCATCTTCCCTTCTCTCCTCACCAGCCAGCCTCACAAAATCATTCACACACCCTAAGCTACACGCCCAACCCTAAGCTTCACGTGAACCCTTCATCACTCAGCCAATAATCACGCACCATATGTTGGATAATATGACCCATAGCGTCACTATTTGCACAGATCATTGTGTTGTTGTAGCAAATTAACTATGTGACAAGGAAATTGCACTCTCATCATTTGTGATTAGATCACCTAGATATATAAATGAAGAGAGGTCCCTATGATTAGTTCCTGGACTGAGAATGATATGAGACAGTATCAGTCCCCGAAGGATTAATCATTAAATATCCCTAGCCGGAGTATTATCGAGACTGGACATCGATAATACGGAATAGGCTAGTATTGCACTTGTGTGCGTTGTGAGGGCACAACGGCATAGTTCTCATATAGATAAGTATTGGATGCTTATGCAAGTGCGATAGGAGGTCGTGTTTCACCGATGGTACGGGAAACAGCTTCGCTCTGGATAGACCCCTCAGAATCCCATTGGTATTATGAATATGTGTCTATGGGAGGCCGAAATCAAGGTAGGTGTGTATAGTCTTAACCTGAGACTTGCATCGCTAATGCTTACGACAATCGATATACTTTAGTTGAGGTCGTCTAGGACTCTAACCGGTTCTGTGTACGCCAATGCCGGGTATATTGAGAATCGTAGTGTATTGGATGTGATGTCAAGACGGAAGTATCACTCCAGTCATAGTGGAGATGATATCACGCAGGATACGGTATTAGTGCTCTTAAGAGATGCGCATCCAATCGTGATATTATGACCATGTCATGAATATCCGATTATAGAGACTAGTTACCAGACATCCGATATGTGTTTCGGACGGGGCAGACACTTATCCAGCCCCAGCCCTAGCACGTGACTATCCGATACTGGGCCGATATACACAATACATTAGTATACTACGCTTGATAGATCTTAAATATTCTTAAAAGGATATGTCCGGAGAATTGGGATGACTTGGTGCTTTGCTAGGAGTTGACCTTGTCTCGTAAATCGGTAGAACGTAGTACTTGGTACGTACGTGATTCGGATACTCCGACGACCGTATTTACTGCCAACTTATCCGGAGATCTCATGGGTCGCTTCCCGATAATCCACCGATGACGCACAACTTGCACTCTTGAATAATCTGGGATTATATTAGATGAGAGAGAAAATTAATCTAGGATTAATTACGGAGATATTTATCTAGGATAAAATATCGTCTAGAGAGAGATAACGATTAATTTGGAATTAATCAGTAAATTAATATATTCGATATATTAATCGAAATTCGATTTCGACGCGAAATTAAATTAGATTTTAATTCGGGCAAACGAGTTAATTTAGAATTAATTCGTTAGCGACGTAAATAATAATTTCGCTAGGCGCAATTATTTATTTAAATTCGATTTCATTAACGTCGCGACGTAAGTTCGGTATTTCGGAAATATCGAACCCGAACGCGTGAGTGCACGTGGGCCCACTTTCATTTGGAAACGTGTGGGGCCCACATGACACATGTCATATTATGCATTATTTAATTCTAATGCATTGCATGGAGATAGTGTACAATGCACTCAATGGTTTTGCATGGAAATTGAGTGTTTGACACTCTAAGCCATTGCATGGTTTGTGTCATAAATTTATTATTAATTTAATAAATATTATGGCATAAATATAAATTGATTTTTGTAATAACTTAACACAAGATCATCTCTCTCAAAATTCTCTCTTCTCTCACGCCCAAAAACAGAAAAATGGACTGGTTTGGAATCAATTTTGGCGTGAACAAAGGGAAGCCAAGAGTGGTTTTTCATGGTGAGAAATCAAGTGCTAGCACACTTACATGTCTTGCGAAGGTGGTAGGGAGGTTCGACCATGAGCCGAGATCCGTCCGACGATGAAAGGAGCTCCATTTCGTAGCTCAAAAACAGAAGGCAGTGGGGAGTGGACTGCTGCAGTTCATGCGCCAAAACAGTGAGCATTTGGCTTCAATGGTCTTCAAATCGACTCTACCAACCAATGTAAGTATTCCGCTATCTTCTTTGGTGTATTCATGCACGATTTTCATGTCTTGTTTGATCTTGGGACCTAGATTTTTACCAACACCATAACCTTAATCACCCACACCTCTCACCTCGCCACACAGGCCACGCCAACAACCCCTTTGCCTTCACAAAAATTGCTTCAATCCACGTCACCTTCACTCAACTAGCCATAACCTCAACACCTGCCACACTCACGTTAAAAGCCAAGACCAACCTGCCTTCTTGACTTCTCTCAAAACGCCAACAAATCCCTCACGCAAGCCTCTCACTCGGTCACTTACCCACTGCCCACAATGAACCCTCATTCGCACCCATAAGCCTCACGCTCAATTCCCCTCAAAGCACACACTCACAGACGTCTGTGCACATCACGATCACACCTGCCACCCTCACAAATACAAGCCAACAGCGCCAATAACCACCTAGACCTGCACGCCACCTTCACTCAACTCATACGCCACATTCACCCTCTTCAACACACTGCCTACCTCACGCCAACAGCCCATGCAATAAGCCACGCCCACAGCGCATATCAACACCCACTGTCCCTAAAAACTACTCCTAAAACAGTCACAGAATTAGCCCAAAACTGCACCCAAAACTATCCTAAAACAGTCCCCGAAAATACCCCAAAACAGTCCCAAAACCGCACAAAACAGTCCCTAAATGTACCTGAAACAGTGAGCAGCGAAATAGCAGTAAAACGGAGTGAAAAGAGCGAGCAAAACAGCGAAACAACGAGGTAAAACACAAACCAGTGAACCAGAAAAGTTGCGGAGTGATAGCCCTTCCGACGTTTGTAAACGCAAGTCCGGAAGACGACTTAAAAGTTAGACCTGAGGGTACCTTTCACACTTTTTTATTTTGATTTTTTATTGATTCTTTTAATTGTGTTAATTATTTATTGAATATTGTTTGCATGTGATGTGTGTTGTGGCCATTGATTAAAACGGAAAATACGTCATCTCTCGTGGTATATAGGATGGAAACCCAGACGTAAATTCCGTAGCCGATTCCGAATGGACGGTAGTGCGGTCTGTACTTGGGATACAACTCCACGTACCACTTGAGTAAACGGCGCATATTTCGCTTTATGTTATTTTGATTATTCGCACTTTATTATTCCGTCTTTTAATTTCCGCATGTTATTTATGTTGTGATGCGATCGAGCGCATGGTCTTAGTAAGTCGGATTAAAGGTTCCCTATTTGGAGGGGTTAAAATTCTTTACCACGATGCTTTGCCGCGCCGGTTGATGTGTGTTCGGTTGGATGTAAGATATGTTCAATCGGGCATACTAAGTTTGATATGATTGTCTTTATTTTTGTATGCATGATGCGATCGAGCGCATGGGCTTAGTGAGTTAGTCCAAAGGTCCTCTCTTTGAGAGACGAAGAGCCTAAAAGGCCACCTTTGTGACACTACTTCGCCGCGCCGGACGAAGTGTGTTCGGTTGAATGTACGTTCAATCGGGGCATATAAAGTCCTACACTTTTATTGTTCTTTCATTTCTTGTGATTTGTGATGTGACGCGCATGGGCTTAGTATGTTGGTCTAAAGGTCCTCTCTTTGAGAGACCCAAAGAGCCCCAAAAGGCCCACCTTTACGGCAGTTACTTCGCCGCGCCCTTTTATTGTTGTTGTTTAGGTATGACGTCTTCTTACATGACCATGCATCATATCACATTGCGCATGGGCTAGTATGTTGGTCTAAAGGTCCTCTCTTTGAGAGACAAAGAGCCCAAAAAGGCCACCTTTACGGCAGTACTTTGCCGCGCCTCTTTATTAGTTATCGCTTCATAACGTCTTTTTGAAAAATTCATACATCATATTGCATTGCGCATGGGCTGAATCAAGTGAGATAAGGGTCCTCCACTTTGAGGGGTGAAAATGCTTGAAAGCTACCTTTGCTACAATGATTTGCCGCGCCCCTTAATCCGTTATTGTTTAATAATGTCATATACTCATCCGTCAATGTATGTGTCGTGTTGTTTACTGGCATTTTGGAGGTCACTGCTGATACCGTCGAACGCGTTCAGAACGCCGCACGAACGCATGTTTTCTGTCTGGTCTCGTTCGAACGCGTTATCAAAGCCATACGAACGTGAACCTTCTGTTTTACCGTTCGAACGCGTTTACGAACGCTACACGAACGCGAACACACTGAACTGAGACACTTTCATCACATGCCATGTATAATTGTTTCTTAGGTGCTTTTCTTATGAAAACCCCATATAGTCATTCTATCTTTGTGCACATCATAATGAAAAGCATGTTTATTCCATTGGTTGCATCCTTTACCTTAGTCTTGGTCTAACTTATTACAATTCATATACTCTTGTCATGATAGCATTTGAGTATTATTTTTGTGGTTATATATCAGATGGAAACCCCATACATAAATTCCGTAGCCGATTCCGAATGGCGGTTAGTGCTTAGTGCGGTTGTAACTGGGATACAATTCCCCGTACCACTTGGAAAAGTGCTCACATGTGTGCTTGTGTGGTTAATATGTGTGCTTGTGTTTTCGTGAACCTAATATGCCGATGAAGTTGTACGTTTGTGCTACTTTGATGTATTTTCTAGCATGCAATCTTAGATGTGAGATATATGTGAAATGTAGTATAAGCTTTATTTGTACATGTGAATTTAGAAGCATGATACTCTCGCGGGAAATAAGTGTTACTTAAGCTTGATTAAATTATTACGTAAATCCTTTCATTACAAGTGACATAAGTAAGGGACCATTCCGAACCCAATGGTTTGAGGTCTTCCTTTGCGAGGGGTGAGTGCGGCCTTAAATCTTTGTCCCGGTTTAACACCGGGTGGCGACTCCATTATTTCCGGTTTAGTCCCCGTGGCTACTCCGTACTCCCGACCAGCCGCGAGCCCGGGACAGCATGCGTCGCCCAGATCCTGTGTTCCCACAGTCTGGCGACTCCACTGGGGATAGAGAATCGGCCTGAACTAATATCTTGTAATGTTTGGATTTATGTTCTAATTGACCGTTGTCTATAGTGGATGAAATGGGGGTTTAATCAAGGCATTTTCAGGCTAGGTAATGGTTTGGTGTCTTCCTTCACTCACTACCTTTCTAGAAGGAAAAGCTGTGAAGACACCTAGATAGCCATCTTACTCGTAGCCTATTGTGATGGACTAATTTGGAGGACTCGTTGTTTATTCCTGACACCAAGCGATAAGAGCCTAAGAGGCTTGGGTATTAAGTGTGAGCCTCGGTCCACCTTCCCTTTGGGGAATCTACAACGGGAAATCCATTTGACAGTCCGTCCCACACCATAGCTCATTGGCACGTACCTTAGTGTATAAAAAAGGGTGCACTCACTTGGTTGCTCGAACCCTTGAGTGGGGAGACCTAGTTGTGGGCCATCCTTCGCCGGTGAGAGCCTTTGTCTATACTCTTGCTAAACCCACCCATAGGACCGGTTGTATGGTTAAGTAGTAACAATTATTTCCTGAGTATGTGCTTGTGGACCATCCTCATTTGGATGCAGTTGGACTATTGTTAGAAATGCGGGCTTGCTGGGCCATTTAAACTGGGGCAGTTCGTACCATATGACTATTAGGCCCAAAGCTTCTGAAATATTGATGGGCCATTATGTAAAAATTGTTATGTTATGTTTGTATTATCTCTCTTCTATGCTTGTGTTTGGGAACATCATCGTTTGGATTCATTTGGACTATTTTTCATAAGATATGGCTTGTTGGGCCATTTAAACTGGGACAAGAACGTATTTATGACAATTGGGCCGAAGGCTTCTAAGTGTTGATGAGCCACCTTGTGCTTGTGCTCGGAATGTTACCATTTGGATTTAGTTGGGCTCATTGCCATGAGACGTGAACTTGTGGGGCATTTAAACTGGGATGAGTTCACTCCCATGACAATTAGCCCGAAAGCTTCTAAAATGATAACATGCCGATTTGTGTGAAAATTTTAATTGATTTAGTATGTTATATATGTTACATGCATCTCACGCACCTCATGCATACATACATCATGCTAAACCTTGTGTCTAAAAGCCATCATAGACTCCCGTTGGGTTAGGGAAGAGGAAGACTCACCAAAAGACCGGTAACAGACATGAGTACATCCGATAATGAGGTATCCCGGATAGATCAGTTGGAAAATGGTTTGGCCAAGATTACCGAACAGTTGCAAGCCTTGACTGTTGCCATGACAAATATGGCTGTGCCCCGTGCTGGGGGAAACTCTGAGAATGTAAGACGTGAGGAGACTCCGAATGGATTGGGGGATGACATCCCCGCTTTTGATGATGATGTGGCTGATTATACCACTGGGGAGAAAAGTTGGGTCTCAGGCAGAATTGCAGAAACTCCGTGACCAGATAGAGTCTGTTACCCGTAAGATGAAGGGTAAGGATGAAGACTTACTAGACTATGAGGCGATGACCTTTGAGGAACAGTTGCCTGCTCAGTTCAGAATGCCCGACATGGCCAAGTTTAATGGGAATGGGACCCGAGAGTCCACCTGCAGCAATATGTCTCAGTCATGAGTTCAGTGGGCCTATCACAACGCCAAGTCCAAAAGATGTTTGGGATGTCACTCGAGGGGGCACCTGTGGTTTGGTATCATAGCCTTGAGAAGAAAGTTAAGGAAGATTGGAGGGAACTAGCTGATGCTTTTCTGAAGCAGTATGTTACAGACTTAGAGATTGACTTGTCACTCCGAGATTTGGAGAACACTAAGCAGAAGCCGGAAGAAAGCTTCAAGGAGTATGTAGATCGCTGGAGAAGCCAGCTTTTGAAAATGCAGACTCGGCCCTCAGAGAAGGACCAAATCAAAATGATCATCAAGGGTACTAAGCCCTCTATTTATAGTAAGTTGAGGAGGATGACTTCGATGATTTCTGATTTTCGACAGTTGAGGGAAACTGTCATGGATATAGAAGAAGAAGAAGCTGAGAACAGAAAGATCTATGGCCAGAATAGGAGGACTTTTGGGGGGCATTCTGAGGCCAAGCCCGCTGCGGCCGAAGTCGCTGCCATCAGAAAAAGGCAATTCTCCAACCTTGGTAGACCTTTGTCGGAGGTTTTGAAAAGTTACAGGGACAAGGAATCTTGAAACCCTTAGAAGGCAAGTCACTTCCGCACCCCCCACCACCACACATAAATGTGAACCTTTATTGTCACTTCCACCAGCTACATGGCCATGACACCGACAATTGCACCCGCCTCAGGCATGAAATTCAAGATCTCATAGATTCCCATAAAATACCCAACCCATGAAAAGAAACCCTCAACCACCAAGCTTCTTACATGGATGACAGTGAAGAACCATAGGCCGAGGAAGAAGGCAGTGCTGCGGATGATGGAGATGTTCCTCCTAGTCTATTTGATCCATTTTTTTAAAAAAAGACATTGATTTTGTTACTTGTTCGAACTCTTTTCCTCAACGATAATAAAGACGTTCATTTCGCTGAAACTCTTCTGCAATATGAGTATATTTGAGAAAAGTATTCAACCTTGGTACTATGGAATCCAGTGATGAACACAGGGAACCTTCGAAATAAGCAGACAGAAAAGATAAGATAGACATTCAGAAATTGGGAAATAGAGGCAGTGAAAATGTCAGACTTGGAAGGGAATTAGTTCACTGAGCCGATCAATGTAGACAGATTGAAGCAGTAGTAGCTTGCCTGAAGAAAAGAAGACTAAGCAGTCATCAAGAAAATTGACGGAAGACCTAACCCGACGGGATAAGAACATTCATACATGCATACACGTAACACATTTGCATCCTTTCGTGTTTGTTCTGTTTTGTATTCACAGGTTTTGAAGAAAAAAAAAAAGAAAAAAAGTGGCAAAGACAAGCCAACAAGACAGCAAGACAGAGTAACAGTACAATGTCAGCAGTATTCAGGAATGAATCACATGGGTGAGGCCCATATCAGCAGTATCAGTCTGGGGGAGAGGCCCATATCGGTAGCAATTAGGGCCGAGGCCCACTTCATTATCAGCATTGCCGGGTATGGCATTCTGGGGCCAAGGCCCACTTCAGTATCAGCATTGCCGGGTATGGCATTCTGGGGGCGAGGCCCATACTACATCAGATCAGCATTGTCGGGTATGGCATTCTGGGGGCGAGGCCCGCATCACATCAGATCAGTTCCGCCGAGAATGGCACTCCGAGAATGGAGATATAGTCCGGGAATGGACAGCTCGAGAACGAGCATGCCGAGAATGGCACTCCGAGAATGGAGATATAGTCCGGGAAAGGACAGCTCGAGAATGAGCACGCCGAGAATGGCACTCCGATAATGGAAATACAGTTCAGGAATGAACAAGCCGGGAATGGCACTCCAAGAATGGAAGCATAGTTCGAGAATGAACACCTCACAGTAAAGGTTCGGGAATGGACCAACTCACAGTAACAGTTCGGGAATGGACCACCTCACAGTAACGGTTTGGGAATGGACCAACTCACAGTAACGGTTCGGGAATGGACCACCTTACAGTAACAGTTCAGGAATGGACATCTCACGGTAACAGTTCGGGAATGAACCAACTCACAGTAACGGTTCGGGAATGGACCAACTCACAGTAACGGTTCGGGAATGGACCAACTCACAGTAACGGTTCGGGAATGGACACCTCACGGTAACAGTTCGGGAATGGACACCTCACGGTAACAGTTCGGGAATGAACACCTCACAGTAACGGTTTGGGAATGGACAACTCACAGTAACGGTTCGAGAATGGACCTCCTTACAGTAACGGTTCGAGAATGGACCACATCACAACACGGTTCGGGAATGAACCAGGGGTCGCAGCACCTCACCACCCAAATCAACTCAAACACGTGGAAAGTCAAGTGGCAGTTGGCTAGCCAGGTAAGTGAAAATGCATTGCATGTACTTTGATAGGATTGTCACTGTCACACACTGCACAAGTCCCATCAAAGTGGGGGCGACTGTAGGCATTGTATTTTTGCATGTGAAACCCGATGATGAGCCTCATTTGGAGGCACTATCTTTTAAGTCGCGGAAATCACGGCAAACGGACGTCGGAAGGGAAGAGTCAAGAATGACGGTTTTGTCGGATTTAGTTCACGTGTTTAGCTTCGGGTTCGCTGTTGGATCTCCGTTTTAAAAAAACTTAACCTTAGCCCAAGCCACTAAATCACATCCAAAGAAATAATTAATATATGTCACAAATTTTAAATTAAATTCACAAACTAATTAAAATAAAATCTTAATTAAATTAAATTCACAATTAAAATAATTAACTAACAAATATAAACTAAATGAAATTAAATAATCAATTAATTGAATTAAATGTTAAATCTAAATTACAAACCAATTAAATTAATAAATTAAATTAATTGCAATTAAAACTAAATCAAAAATCAAAAATCAAATACCAAAATTAAATAATTTACTTCCAAATTAAATTAAATCATTCCAAATTAAAGATATCAATCACCTAATTAAATATATTCACCTAAAATTACAATTATCTCTTGCCTAAAATATTCCAATCATATACACATAATTCTAAATTGATTTATTTCCTTATTAACAAACCAAGCAAACCCTAATTGATAACTATATAAACATGACTTTTTGCAACCCTAATTGACACTCCCCACTCACGGCACAACAACAAAAATAAACCTTGGATAGCTTCTCTCATCTTCCCTTCTCTCTCACCAGCCAGCCTCACAAAATCATTCACACACCCTAAGCTAAACGCCCAACCCTAAGCTTCACGTGAACCCTTCATCACTCAGCACAATAATCACGCACCGTAACCTTAATCACCCACATCTCTCACCTCGCCACACAGGCCACGCCAACAACCCCTTTGCCTTCACAAAAATTGCTTCAATCCACGCCACCTTCCCTCAACTAGCCATAACCTCAACACCTGCCACACTCACGTTAAAAGCCAAGACCAACCTGCCTTCTTGACTTCTCTCAAAACGCCAACAAATCCCTCACGCAAGCCTCTCACTCGGTCACTTACCCACTGCCCACAATGAACCCTCATTCGCACCCATAAGCCTCACGCTCAATTCCCCTCAAAGCACACACTCACAGACGTCTGTGCACATCACGATCACACCTGCCACCCTCACAAATACAAGCCAACAGCGCCAATAACCACCTAGACCTGCACGCCACCTTCACTCAACTCATACGCCACATTCACCCTCTTCAACACACTGCCTACCTCACGCCAACAGCCCATGCAATAAGCCACGCCCACAGCGCATATCAACACCCACTGTCCCCAAAAACTACTCCTAAAACAGTCCCAGAATTAGCCCAAAACTGCACCCAAAACTATCCTAAAACAGTCCCCGAAAATACCCCAAAACAGTCCCAAATCCGCACAAAACAGTCCCTAAATGTACCTGAAACAGTGAGCAGCGAAGCGGCAGCAAAATAGCAGTAAAACGGAGTGAAAAAAGCGAGCAAAACAGTGAAACAGCGAGGTAAAACACAAACCAGTGAACCAGAAAAGTTGCGGAGTGATAGCCCTTCCGACTGTTGTAAACGCAAGTCCAGAAGACGACTTAAAAGGTTAGACGTGAGGGTACCTTTCACACTTTTTTATTTTGATTTTTATTGATTCTTTTAATTGTGTTAATTATTTATTGAATATTGTTTGCATGTGATGTGTGTTGTGGCCATTGATTAAAACGGAAAATACGTCGTCTCTGTTATATAGGATGGAAACCCAGACGTAAATTCCGTAGCCGATTCCGAATGGACGGTAGTGCGGTCTGTACTTGGGATACAACTCCACGTACCACTTGAGTAAACGGCGCATATTTCGCTTTATGTTATTTTGATTATTCGCACTTTATTATTCCGTCTTTTAATTTCCGCATGTTATTTATGTTGTGATGCGATCGAGCGCATGGGCTTAGTAAGTCGGATTAAAGGTTCCCTATTTGGAGGGGTTAAAATCCTTTACCACGATGCTTTGCCGCGCCGGTTGATGTGTGTTCGGTTGGATGTAAGATATGTTCAATCGGGCATACTAAGTTTGATATGATTGTCTTTATTTTTGTATGCATGATGTGATCGAGCGCATGGGCTTAGTGAGTTAGTCCAAAGGTCCTCTCTTTGAGAGACGAAGAGCCTAAAAGGCCACCTTTGTGACACTACTTCGCGCACCGGACGAAGTGTGTTCGGTTGAATGTACGTTCAATCGGGCATATGAAGTCCTACACTTTTATTGTCTTTATTTCATGTATTGTTATGTGACGCGCATGGGCTTAGTATGTTGGTCTAAAGGTCCTCTCTTGAGAGACAAAGAGCCCCAAAAGGCCACCTTTACGGCAGTACTTCGCCGCGCCCCTTTATTTTATTGTTTAGTATGACGTCTTCTTACATGACCATGCATCATATCACATTGCGCATGGGCTTAGTATGTTGGTCTAAAGGTCCTCTCTTTGAGAGACAAAGAGCCTAAAAGGCCACCTTTACGGCAGTACTTTGCCGCGCCTCTTTTATTTAGTTATTCGCTTCATAACGTCTTTTTGAAAATTCATACATCATATTGCATTGCGCATGGGCTTATCAAGTGAGATTAAGGGTCCTCCACTTTGAGGGGTGAAAATGCTTGAAAGCTACCTTTGCTACAATGATTTGCCGCGCCCCTTAATCCGTTATTGTTTACTACATGTCATATACTCATCCGTCCATGTATGTGTCGTGTTGTTTACTGCATTTTGGAGGTCACTGCTGATCCCCGTTCGAACGCGTTTCAGAACGCCGCACGAACGCATGTTTTCTGTCTGGTCTCGTTCGAACGCGTTATCAAACGCCATACGAACGCGAACCTTCTGTTTACTGTTCGAATGCATTACGAACGCTACACGAACGCGAACACACTGAACTGAGACACTTTCATCACATGCCATGTATAATTGTTTCTTAGGTGTTTTTCTTATGAAAACCCCATATAGTCATTCCTATCTTTGTGCACATCATAATGAAAAGCATGTTTATTCCATTGGTTGCATCCTTTACCTTAGTCTTGGTCTAAACTTATTACAATTCATATATCTATGTCATGATAGCATTTGAGTATTATTTCTTGTGGTATATCGGATGGAAACCCATACATAAATTCCGTAGCCGATTCCGAATGGACGGTAGTGCGGTCTGTACTTGGGATACAATTCCACGTACCACTTGGAAAAGTGCTCACATGTGTGCTTGTGTGGTTAATATGTGTGCTTGTGTTTTCGTGAATCTAATATGCCGATGAAGTTGTACGTTTGTTGCTACTTTGATGTATTTTCTAGCATGCAATCTTAGATGTGAGATATATGTGAAATGTATGTATAAGCTTTATTTTGTACATGTGAATTTAGAAGCATGATACTCTCGGAAATAAGTGTTACTTAAGCTTGATTAAATTATTACGTAAATCCTTCATTACAAGTGACATAAGTAAGGGACCATCCGAACCCAATGGTTTGAGGTCTTCCCTTGCGAGGGGTGAGTGCGGCCTTAAATCTTTGTCCCGGTTCACACCGGTGGCGACTCCAATATTCTCCGGTTTAGTCCCCCGTGGCTACTCCGTACTCCCGACCGGGCCGCGAGCCAGGGACAGCATGCGTCGCCCAGATCTGTGTTCCCACAATAATCAAACTTACCCTGTGGTAATTTCTTCTTCTCTCGCAAGCGATCAATAAGGTAAACTTTTAAATGTGTTGAAAGAAAATAAATTGGCAATTGGATGAACTTTAAAAGACATAAATGGTATTAATCCATTAATCTGCACACACCGAATACATCTAGAAGATAATGCTAGGACATATCATCAACCCCAAAGAAGATTAAACCCTCACATGAAAGAAGTAGTAAAAACCGAAGTCCTTAAATTTCTTGATGCATGTATTATCTATCTTATTTCTGATAGTAAGTGGGTAAGTCCTACACAGGTTGTACCAAAAAATTCTGGAATCACTGTTGTAAAAAATGATAAAGGGGAATTAATCCCAACTCACATTTCATCTAGTTGGCGTATATGCATTGATTATAGAAAATTAAATGACGCAACTAGAAAAGATCATTTCCCTTTGCCATTTCTTGACCAAATTTTAGAAAGAGTAGTTGGACACCCATACTATTGTTTTCTTGATGGTTACTCGGGTTATTATCAGATTCACATTGCTTTAGAAGACCAGGAAAAGACCATATTCACATGCCCCTTTGGAACATTTGCATTTAGGAAAATGCCTTTTGGACTTTGTAATGCACCTGCAACATTCCAACGATGCATGTTAAGCATATTTTGTGACATGTTTGAACACTGTTTAGAGGTCTTTATGGATGACATAATTGTCTTTAGAAATTCATTTGATAATTGCTTGACTAATCTGGAAAATATTTTGAAAAGATGTGAAGAAAAATGACATGTGTTAAATTGGGAAAAATGCCATTTCATGACTAATTCAGGAATTGTTTTAGGACACATTATGTCGTCTAAAGGTATTGAGGTTTACAAAGCAAAAGTAGAGGTCATTTATAAATTACCATCACCAAAAACAGTCAGGGACATTCGTTCTTTTTTAGGACATGCAAGATTTTATAGGAGGTTCATTAAAGACTTTAGTACCATATCCAGACCCTTATGTAACCTCATATTAAAAGATGCAACATTTGAATGGAAAGAAGAATGTCAAAAATCATTCAAAACAATTATCAGTCTTTTGACTTCTGCTCCTATTATGCAATCCCTTGATTGGTCATTGCCATTTGAGCTAATGTGTGATGCTAGTGATTATGCAGTAGGTGCAGTTCTAGGGCAGAAAAAAGAAGGTAAGCCGCATGTGATATATTACGCTAGTTGAACATTAAACAATGCACAAATGAATTACACTACCACAGAAAAAGAACTACTTGCTGTAATATTTACATTGGATAAATTTCGATCATATTTAATCGGTTCTTCAACTGTTATTTACTCTGATCATGCTGTTTCATTGGCCCATTTCCATCCTTGTTATCGAAATCTTTGATTGTTGGGGGATAGGTTTCATTGGCCCATTTCCACAATCCTTTGGATTTTTATATATTTTAGTTGCAGTCGACTATGTTTCAAAATGGGTTGAGGCAATTCCTTATCGAACAATGATCACACAACTGTGATCAAATTTTTAAAAGAAAACTTGTTGAGTCGATTTGGAATTCTTGGGGCCATCATAAGTGATGGAGGTAAACATTTTTATAATAGACCCTTTGAATCCTTAATGAAAAAGTATGGAGTCACACACAAATTTTCCACCTCTTATCACCCCCAGACAAATGGACAAGTAGAATTAGTAAATAGGGACATTAAACAAATTCTAGAAAAAATGGTTAACCCAAATCGCAAAGATTGGTCTCTTCCACTAACTGATGCACTTTGGGCATATCGAACAGCTTTCAAAACATCCTTGGGTATGTCTCCCTATCGTCTAGTTTATGGAAAACCTTGTCATTTGCCTATAGAACTTGAGCATAAAGCATTTTGGGCTATTAAAGCATTTAATTCAAACCTTGAAAATGATGGTCATGAACGTAAATTGCAACTAAATGAACTTGAAGAATTAAGGAATGATTCATATGAGAATACAAAAATTCTTAAAGCTAAAACTAAAGCCTTTCATGATAGTCGAATTTCACGAAAAATATTTGAGGTTGGCCAAAAGGTTTTCCTTTATAATTCTCATTTTCATTTATTTCCTGGAAAATTAAAATCCAAATGGAGTGGCCCATTTATTATGAAACACGTTTACCCATACATGGCTATTAACATTGAGAATTCTAGGGACGATGATGTATTTAAAGTTAATGGACAGCGTCTGAAACCCTTTTTGGAGTACTCAAAATTTCAAGAAACTTTTTTCCTGTCAGACCCAGTATACCTGAATTGATGTAGTTTCTTTCATGTTCTGTTTAATATTTCTGTAATTTCCATTTTTCTTAGTTTTGCAGTGTTCTTGTTCTTTTATTTTATCTCACACCCCGGTAAAACAGCGGATAACGGTACTCTGTGACTTAAGTAGGTTATTTCAGTTTCCTAAAAATATTGATACCCTACAAACCAAGGCATGGAAAAACACATATTCTAAAAAACGAAGAGTTAAACAAATGGGTGTTTGTTATACCTGCAACACTCGTTGTCGTTCTTTAGGAATGGTGTCCAATAATCGTGAGGATAAAATACAATTCTTTAGGGATGGACTGAGTAAGTAGCCTTTTGATGATATATCATTGACTCTTGAGACGCATCATAGTGGATATGTTCATCGTGAAATTCTCAGATTACACACAATTTCATAAGGAAAGACAACCATACAGTCTCGGGAATCTGATTTTGAAAGACCCTGTCTGCCAATTTATAAGAAAATTGGATGGGAAGCCTATCCCCGACCCATAAAGGGCGTTCAAGCCGTTACTGGACGTAAAACCAGAGGAAGATGTGAGCCACAATCACAACTACCAGTACATATTATTCCATTGATTTTCTTTACTTTAAATTACTGTTTTCCTTTACTTTTTGCCGACAGTATCTAACCTTTTTATTCACGATCTATTTTTCTGATAGTTGTCATTTTGCAGATATTAGTGCATTTCTCACTCACCTTTTTCAGGATCTATAAATTCAGCTCGTCATCTCCCTTTCCTCAATACATCTAGCTAATATAGGTAGCACAAATTGAGACAACTTCAAAACGACGATTCACTAATATCTGTGTATTTTGTGGAACTAGCTCCGGAACTAAACCAGAATTTGTTGAGGGAGCAAGAGAATTGGGTAGAGTTATGGCAAACAGAAATATGCACTTAGTGTATAGTCGTGGCAATCTTGAATTGATGGGGTGTATTTCAAAAGCTGTACAAGAAGGTGGAAGTCAAGTTTTGAGGATCATCCCAAAACCTTTAACAGAAAGCCACATCATCGGAAAATCAAATGGAGAAGAATGTATTGTCCCAGGTATGTCTGAAAGACTCATTGAAATGATCAATCATGCTGATGCTTTCATTGCTTTACCAGGTGGGCTCGGAACATTGGAAGAAATATTCACTATTGCATCATGGGCAAACTTGAATATTCACCAAAAACCTATTGGGCTGTTTAATGTTAATGGATTTTTCGATTTTCTTTTTGTATTTCTTGAAGATGCCAAAAGAAATGGGTTTATTTCAAAATCGGTAAAAGATATCTTCCTAACTGCACGAACAACTGATGATTTAATTGACCAACTCTTAGCTTATGAACCAAAAATCAACCTTATTCTTTCCAAGTTGAACTGGTCTGGTAACGATCGTGGCAAAAAGCACAAAGTAAACCTGGACCTTAATCTATAATCTTTAGTTATAACTGTCAATTCCACAATAACCAGGTGATATCTTCTAAGCTCTTTCTTTCTTTCTTTAAACATTGGGGACAATGTCTCGTTTTGGTTGGGGGGAGAGGATAGTTTAGGAAATAAATAATTTGCATGTTTATGTTTGTTTCATTGATGTTAGTTTTTACTGTGTTGTTATTTTGTGTGTAAAAATATATATCCATATATATATCCATATATATACACATAAACTAACAACAAATTTGTTTTCTAAACCAAGTGGAATTATTGTTCAGAGGTGGCTGTGTAAGGAGTTTTCACTCCTAAGACGCATCTCAATATAATTTGTAACAAGTTATTTATCGTTCTTTTTTTTTGAATCATTTAAATTTGTGAATTCTCCATAACATTGATTAAATTTGATCTTTATATGCTCGTCTGGCAGATATTATCAACAATATGGTAACATATAACCATGAGTGGTAAGTGAAAATTCTGTAATATTCAGTTCTCTAATTTGTTGGAGGTAACACCTAAAAACAGTGAAATTTTTTATTATGCAAAAAAGAAAAAAAAGGAGAAGTTTGAATAAAGTTCGTTGCGTAGCCTTTCTAACCCGAGCAATTAAGTCCGAAAGGGTGTTTTAACACTTAGTACCCTAAGACCAACTGGTCTGGGAATTACTGGCCCAAAGCTCGTTACAAGGGTTAAAAAGAAAGCTTAAGGAAATCGGACACTATTTATCTAAGATCCGAGCAATTAAGCCCGTAGGGGTGTCTTAACACCTAGTGTCCTAAAACCAACTGGTTTGGGAGTCACTGGCCCAAAGTTCGATACATGGATTGAAGATATATTTTAGACACTGTTTATCTGAGATCCGAGCAATTAAGCCCGTAGGGGTGTCTTAACACCTAGTGCCCTAAAACCAACTAGTTTGGGAGTCACTGGCCCAAAGTCGATACATGGATTGAAGATTTGTTTATAAATAAACTTTCACTACCAAAAAATATGTAAACTCTAATATAATTTTAGGATAAAAATATTATTCTCTTTTAAACAAATACCTGTGATATTTTGGGCACAATATATTGATTAATACCTTGTTTTATGAGTATATGAAAGAATGGTAAAAAGGTATAGGAGAAGTCATTTATTTGATCATTCAGAAAGAAAGAAAATAATTGTTGACTTATATAAGAATTTTTCTTTTAGATTCCACTTAAATTACTAGGGACTAGTAATAAACTAGTTGGGGGGTGTGATGAATACTAAAAAGTGCATATTTATTAGACGATAAGTTAATCATTTTACACTTATAGTTTTACTAATCCCCTTAAATTGACACATTTGTGAAATAATATTTTAAAGTTATGCTTTGAGTGTTTTTACTGTGTTATTTTATGTTTTTTTCAGGAAAAATACTGCTCGAAAGCTTGACGGGACAAATCAGACGTGAACAAAAATAATAAAAAAATGGAAATTTTGAAGTACGTCGTAAATTCTGTAAGCACGTCGTAAATTCTGCAAGCACATCGTGACACGTGGAACCTTTGCATCGCGACACGTGTCCTACAACATGGCTTCGCCATTCTCTGACACGTGTCCCCAACGTGGCTTCGCCATTCTCTGACATGTGTCCCCAACGTGGCTTCACCATTCTCTGACACGTGTCCACAACATGTATTCGTTGGTCTGGGTGGCCAAGTTGCCTATAAATAGGAGCGACCATCATTAGAAATTTTCATACTTTCTTTCCTGATTCCTCTGTAAATCTTGGAGAGAGTCTTGTTTGTTTATTTACTTAAAGCTTTTTGTAATGTCTTTTTCTTTCAATAACAAAAGTACGAGTATGTTTTATTACAAAATGAGTAGCTAATTTCTTTTCTGCTGGGGTAATGGTGAAGGTTTTATAATGGAAACATAGATTAATTTCGCTTCTATTATAATAAATAAATTGAAATCTAATAATTAAAACCTGATTTAAATCTAGTTAATTATTGACAATCTTTCTACCGCCTTTATGGCTGGTTTTATCTATCTACCGCCTTTATGGCTGGTTTTATCTGTCTACCGCCTTTATGGCTGGTTTTATCTTTCCACCACCTATATGGCTAGTTTTATACGATTTTGGCATAATTAAGTACCTTGATAGGACTTGTTATAGACAAACAGTATCACCGCCTTTATGGCCAGTTTTATGTTTTTGGCATACTTAGTACCTTGGTAGGACTAATTATCGACATAAATGATTACCGCCTTTATGGCTGGTTCTTTATATTGGCATAATTAATTCATGTAATAAATTAAGTGGGTAACAAAGGTAATTTATAAATTATAATAAAGCGAGATTTCTAAATGTTTAAAAGACTAAAAGTGGATCCCCTAACTCCAGCATTTCATTCTATTATTGCATTCCAACTTAAAAGTCTCCAACTACTTCAACAAATCAAACTTTTCTTTTCCGCACTATTCATTATTCTATTTTACTAAATCTCTTCTCTTTGGATCGACCCCGGACTCACCGGGCTATTTTATTACTTCGACACTCTTATACTTGGGAGTAAAAGACTACTTTTCGAGCATGTCAAAAACGATGAAAAATGATATTACCCGGTAAGTTTTGACCTAACCGGATAACTGCTGCCCAAACAATAAATTGGTCATTGTTCGAGCAGCCCATGAACTATCCAAGTACTATTGGGGCTGATCTGGGAAGCCCCATGTGGTATTGGTTGGTCGTTCAGTCGTAAACGTGTTTTTATGATATTTTGTGGAAAAACATTTTTGTAAAAAGTTAGCGGTATTTTCTAAATTACTTATGTCGTTATTTGATATCGAATTAATATTCAGGTAAAATATGAATGAATTATTCATATAGGATATTGAATAATTTATTCGGTAACTTTAAAAATTTTAAAGTTACTATTTCACCCGGACCACGCTTCCGCTGTGTATAACCCCAACAAAATGGTATCAGAGCAGGCCTGATTCTACATCCATTACATTTTTCATACTTGATATATGATATTTAATCTAATTTTATTATTTTCACATGCATGTGAAATTAATTGGATTAATTTCGGATTGTTTGACAATTTAGGAAAATCCCGGTTAAATAAGGCATTATAGTGACTAGTATTATGAATACTTATTTCTTGGTCCATCTTGTCAATACAGATATAAATAAATTTTTGTGGCTGTATCCAAGAACTTGGCAAAGCTATGAGGATATAGTTGATAGAAATTTATTTGTGCAAGATATATATTTGATATTAGACAAATTCAAGTAAAAATGGATTCTTGAACGTGTCAAAGCTGTCAGGACTACATCGGTAGCTTGAGTTTGTCATTGACTTGTGTGGCTTTGATACGCCTCCTGTGAACGTGCCAAAGTTATCACAACGAGAAACGGTCAGGACTAAAATAAGGAGTCACAGTGAGTGTGATTGATAAATGAGTTGTCTACCTATGAATATACGTATGCGAGAACGTGTCAAAGCTGTGAGTCGAAATATATTTATGGGGTCTACCTCCCATTATGGAATTCTACTTAATTATTGAATTACCATTTTTCGTTGGGGATTACGGTATTACGTAAAGTAGTAAGAGATACTATTGGGTTAAAAATCAATAACTAAGGCAGTGTGTAATATTATCAAAATTTTCGCTTATGTTTTCCTTATTCTATTGTGTAGATAGAATTAAATTTTTAATCCACTGCAAGCATATTTTATATATGTGTTCTAGCTCTTCTTATGATTGCAGTAATCTAGAATATGTTCTAAATTAAAGTAGGCTATGATATAATCCTTCAGAGAGAATAGTTTCTTATGCAGTAAGGATTGACATTAAGAAAAAATCTCATTAGGTATTTGTTTCTCTTATAATGACGTTTCTTGCCTTTAGTGACCTCTAGAGGTCACGTGTCCAACACTGTTTGCTAATCAATATTTATAATCATTGTGAATAGTTGAAGACAAATTTTAAAGCTAAAGAAATGAGATGTGTGTAGCTGTGTGTAGAGAATATTGATTCTCACAACACGACAACTATAGGTATTGGATACCAGATCTCCTTTCTAATTATTTAAAATATTTTTTAATGATTGTTTTTATATTTGAATCAGAACTTGCGACTATTGGATAATACTTGTTCTTTATAATCAATTATTACATACTTTAATATAATTAGTCGTGTCATTAATGTAGAGATAAACATTAAGAAAAATATTCAGTTAAGTAAATAACCTAGACCAGTGCTTTATGAGATTTTATCACTTAAGCATTAGATGTTTATTGCATATGGTAAAAGATAGTCTAATACGAGATCACACCACATACCTTTATCCATTTAATGAATATTGTATTTAGGAATGTGATTAAATCTCATTTAACCAATGATCGTCATTGGACCATAAGATTTATTAAACTGATACATTAGATTATGTAGTTTAATGAATTGTAAATTGCTTTAGGTAATTTTCTTTACTTCGTAACTTAGTCTATGAATTATCATGACTTACTTACGTGTTTCTGATGAAACACGGATCGAATATTTTGATTAGTTCAAAGATTTTCGATCTGAAGTATTTGAAAACTGTATCTTTAAAATTCATCGCGAGTCTTTGAATTGTTCAAAGATATTTGATATAATCAGATTGATGTGTTTATAGCAATAAGTTCTAAGATTATTTAGTGAATATGATTCTAACTTAATATTATTCTTTTACGATTCCATCGTGATGGAATTGGACAGTGGGAGAAATCAAATCTTATATGATTTGATTCATTTCATATTGAGTGTTACCGAATTAATTTCGATACTCTTGGGGATGCTCCAGTGAAACTAATTCATCCTTTTGATTAAGATTTTATTATTTTCTACAGTTACATATTTGATATGTATAAGTAGAAAATTTGAATCTTGAAAAGTTTGAGATTTCAATCTTTCTTTTGTACAATGATTATACAATTGAAAGTACTTACGCCTCGGAGGTACAAATAAAAACTTTTCATGTATTCTATTTAATAGAATCTTGTATTCTATTTGATAAAATATATTTTCTATGATTTTAAGTAATAAAATTATTTTATTACTTGGCGTGTGACATCAGATGTTGATGATTGTAAAAAGACTTGACTTATTGAAGTCAAATGTGAGAGTGATAAACTATAAATGGAACCACATAATTAATAAGATGAAAATACCCTTAGACATATTCCATATAAGTCCAATATGATGTTAGAATCATTTGCGAAGTATTTGATACTTAATGATTCTATGTTTTCTTATCGAAGAAATTTATCCTATAACTTATAGTGGGAGCGATATTTGAAATCGTCTTCGGAAGTTAGCATTAAACCATAGATATAAAATTATTCTTAGCCTACAACAATCAAGCTTTGAACTTAATTGAGCTGTTCTTATTAATCGTTCATAAAATGTGCAAATGGTTTGCGCAACAAAAAACAAAGTGAGCTTATAAAAGGTTTGACCTTTATAGTATGACAGTGAGAAGAGTTATACTCAGTAACCTATTGTAGATTATAAGGAAAATTGTCTCTAGTCGCACTAGTTAAACAAATAAAGATATGTTTGTTAATTTTAATATTAAACCGTGCATTTTGGCTAAGAATGCAAAGTGACTTTTCGTTATGGAATGGCTCTAGAGTTTGTATTCTGCTAAGATCACAATTTGGTATACTAGTTTACTGAGCCTATTGTAGACTCAGATAAGCTTTACAGAAATATATGTTTTATATTTTTGAAATGAGTCAGATTGTCTGATTTTATCAAAGCATAGAGAATACGTATGTAATAGTAGGGTTAGTGGGAACGTATAAATTTCTTTCTAGTATTGTATATCCTAACGACATTATCATTATTAAGTTAATAATGAGATGTTTGTGAGGTAAAAAGTTTACCTAAGTTTTTATTTTCTCCTTGAATGTTGCAAGAGTAGTCTCTATTACGGTGTAATTCTAAAATATCCTCAAAATCAGTCACCCAAATTGGTTTACGGGTGTGCTAATCCCATCTTAATTCTGAAGGTGCACTATAGGTGCAATTCAAGAATATCTTCAAAATTGAGGAATACTATTGGAATAAGAGACTCATGAGATGCTCCTATTAATCGTGCATTAGATATGATCTAATAAAAGGACACAACATGACTATCTGTTGTGATAGTTAGTATAATTGTTTGACAATTAGTGTGTCTGTTATATATAGTATTCATCTTTCATAAAAGATGATTACTTAGTCGAAAGAGAAATTGATTAGAATGTCTAGTCAATCTTATATATCATAGGATGATGGCATAATGACTAGTCAATCTTATATATTATAGGATGATGGCATAATGAATACTATATTATGTGTGATTAAAGATATCAATTTAATTGTAAATATTACGAGCTATTTTGATACGTTGTAGACCATAAGATTGGTCTTGAAATATGTTTTTTATTATCTTTGAGATATTAATAACGATTTTTTATTCATGAAAAATATAATCCGCAACCATTAGGGTCAGATTAGTTTTGAGTATAATTGTGACGTTAGACACTCTATGTCATATAGAGTCGGAAAAGATGCAGTGAGAGTGTCACATATGATTCTACTGTGTTAGTCGAATTAGTTGCAACATATGAAATATTGACTCACGAAGTTGCATAGTGACATTATAGATTAGAAGTTTGGATATTAGTGTTGTGTTTGCAGTTGTCTGTATAGTATTTTGGATATGATCCCTAAATACTTGCAAAACCCAGTAGTTGTAGCACAATATTGATGTCGTATCTGAGTCATATTGATGTAGAAATTATGTTCTATAAAATATGAATGATTCTGGCCAAGGGAAACATTTGTGTTTGTTGGACAAACTCAAAGTGTAATAGCGGACCTACTTGTTGTGCCTACCTTTTGAGTGCGAGGCTTGAGAACCATGTGCATAAGATACACATTGAGATGTGTATATGATATCGTGGATTGGCACTAGAGCAAGTACGAGAAATTATTGGGGTTGGTTCTCGGAGCGCCAGTCTAGATCATATTTATATCTGATTCATGAACATGAACAATATCTTTTTCCATAATATTATTTATTTATGGTCGTACCTCTTATCTTTTATTATATATATTCGATCTAATTTAATTAGATTGAAACTAAATTCGGTTTAATGATATGTATTATTGGATAAAGACTAGATGATTTATAATGTAGCGCGCAGTTACAATATAGGACGTAATTGATATTGGAAAGCGTTACTATAAGTTATATATTCTCAAATAAAGTTCCTGGTCAAGATTTACTGACATGGGTCGGTTAGTAATATCTGCTGAGACCAGTACATGTCGTATATCAAGACTTAGTCTAATGGTTTATCCCAATAAACCATGAGTCTCGGGAGACTCATATAGACGTGTAAGTGTTTATTTGATTAATACTGAACGACTCACCGAAGATTTCCTAATAGATGATACACCAACGTCAATAGAAATATTCACGAATCGAGTAGCATAGTGGTCATTCGACTTGAGATACCACTGTGGATATATGAGTTATCCTACACACTTTGATGGCAGTCACGTCACAGATCTATTTAAATCAGACCTCCGCCTGTTCGTTGGGTGTGGACTCATGCTCATGATATCCTGTGAGTATCAGATAGAATCTTTCAGTCCCGTATACAGGACATAGATACCCTACGCGTGTTTGCGATCTAGTAAATCCATGGCCGTGGTAAACTGCGGAAGCAAGTTCCAAGTGTTATTTAGAGATCATACATTTATAAGTCTACTGTATTATACCTTAGGGATTTGACGTTCCTATCTATATCTCCGGTATAATATAAGGATTGGCTGTGACAGATGGATATACATATGCAACGACCTTAACTTAAATAGTTTAGCGAGATTATCCGTGGTCGTCATAATTTACGAGTGATTGAATTATGGACATGAAATTGGATTCCGTGATTGATAAATCTGAACGTAGAGAGTCCCACAATATGAAGTGTACTTGTTGAGCACTTGGGCAATGCGTTATGAATAATAAGTTAATTGTTAAATAAATAAATAATTAAAAATAAAATATCTAATGTCATCATTTGCTAGGGAAATTGGTTGATGTAATTGGTTACACATGGCTTTAATAAAGTTTAAGGTTATCAAATTATTTTTGAATTTGTTTTAATTAAATTAAACAAATTAAATATATTTGTATTATTTTCCCCTAGGTTTCGGCCAAATGAAAGAAATAAATAAAGTGAAATTTGTTTCATTTGCTTCATAAGTTCAAGCTTCCATGAACATAGAAAATAGATGTTTGAGAGAAAAATAAAAAGTGCTAGAACGTTGTTGAAGAAAAATTGAAAAACTAAGGTATTTTTCTTACTTTCTTCAATCAAATTTTTTTTATTGTTCTATCTATTTACATATGATATAGATTTATTTTTCCCTCTCTTGAATATATGTTGAGATGGTTGGATGCTTTGAAAATGAATATATGCATGTGTAGAAAGTTAGTAAGATTAATTTGTGTAATATAAGCTTACTTTGGTTATTAGAAAACTTGTTGTCATTCTAGAGTGTTATGACCACTTTTGTAATACCTAGAATTATTTTTGTGTTCTTCATTTGTGGTGGCTTTGTTTGGTGTAGATATTAATTAGATTAATGTTGAGAAAATTGTATTTAAAGTATGGAAAATGATTATTTTTATATCCAGACCAGATCTAGAAATTCTGGAAATTTTGTGATGAAAAATAAGTTATTTAAATATATTGGATGTGTATTGGGCATTAGAATAATTGCCGGAAATTATTTCAGAGTGAAAATACGCGAAAACGATGAAAAACGACGTTACCGGATAACTTTTGAGCAAATCGGGTAATGGCTGTCCAAACAGTGAATTGGTCACTATTCGGGCAACCCATGAACTGTCCAAGTACTATTGGGATTGACCTGGTCAGCCCCATGTGATATTGGTTAGTTGGTTCAGTCGTAAACGCATTTTATACTATTTTACGGAAAAAGATTTTCGTAAAAATTTCGCGGTGTTTTCTAGATTAATTATGTCGTTATTTGATATCGAATAAATATTCAGGTGAAATATGAATGAATTATTCATATGAGATATTGAATAATTTATTCGGTAAGTTTAAAAATTTTAAAATTATGATTTCGCTTGGACTACGCTTCCATCGCGTATAACCTCAATAATTGACCCATCCATACAATAAGATTTACAAAATCGAGCGCCACTTTTACTAGTGAATGCACATTCCTATTATAAGATCTAGTGATGAATTTTACAGCAACATTATGTAACCTACACCTTATATCCCGAATTTCTTCCGTTATTCGAAAAATTTCCAATCTACTCTCAATGTTGTTTGAGACTAGATGTGTCAATTCAAGAGAATCGGTTTCAACGATCAACGAATTCCATTGGTTTTGGAGACATATATGTAAATCATATAACACTGCGTTCATTGGAATGTTCTAAAAGCTTCCCTTAATCCAAATTCCTTTGTTGATTCCCTTATCGAGGCATCCACGTTTATCTTGATCCAGCCTGCTGGAGGGGGGATCCATTTCCTCGGCAGATTGATCTTTGTTTTAGGGTCGGTACTCTTAGTGCCAATTTCTTATGTATTTCCCTGTAAATACTCTTGTATATATTTTATTAATGAATAAAATAAACAGTTTCTATAATAAAAATTCTTTTATTATATGGTAAAGACGTAAAAGACAATAGAGTGATTGATTATGATACAGTTGCAAAAGCGTCGCAACTGACATTGAGCAGTATCATAATAATTTCTTTCTTTAACTGTTCCTGGTCAAGGTTTACAATTATTTGGTCAGTAAGTAAACCCGTTGAGACCGATATATGTCGTATATTGGAATGTTGGATTCTAATGGTTTCTCAATGAACCATGAGTCTCGGGAGACTCATATAGACACATAGGTGTTTATATCAGATAAACAGTGAATGACTCACTGAAGATTCATAATAGATGGTACACCAACATCAATAAGAATCTTCTCGGGTTGAGTGAGCATAGTGATATTTCAACTTGAGATACCACTGTGGATATATGAGGTATCCTCTACACTTTGATGGCAGTCACATCACCGATCTATTTAGATCAGACCTCCGCATGTTCGTTGAGTATGGATTGATCCTCATGATATCCTGTGCGTATCAAGATAAGATCCGTCAGTTATGTGTACAGAGCATAGGTATCCATTATGGAATTAGCAATCTGTTAAATCCATGGGCCCGTGGTACAGTGTAGAAATCAGTTCTAAGTGTTATTTTAAGAAATTGCTAATAGAATCGTCAACAGAATTATAGCTATAGAGATTTTACGTTTATATCTATATCTCTGGGATAATCTGGATACATGTGACAGAAGGATTATTCATATGTCGTGACCTTGACCTGTATGGTTCAGAGATTTTATCCGTGTTCGTTATAATTTACGGGTGGGTAGATTATGGACACGAAATTGGATTTCGTGACGGATATGCCTGAACCTAGAGAGTCTCACCAATGAAATATACTCGTAGAGCACCAGAGCGACATTTATAAATAATACTGATTATTTATAAGTCATTTAATAGTTAAACGATAATACATGCGTTTGAGATCTTTCGGCCATTTTATAAATATCGAATTATGATATTTGACATTTATTATTGATATATGTATTTTGATTATTTAATGTAAAT
>SKCR01045900.1:0-46726 GCA_019454045.1 Zanthoxylum bungeanum
TGCTTCCTCCTCCAAGAATCGGCCATGGGAGACACCATTGAAGATCCAAGCTTTAAGCTTCCAAGCTCACGAACTCACTTCCCTATCATCTTTGTATTCCTCCATGAGTGTGCTAGCACATAGATCTTGCAACAAGATCTTTGCTTCTTCATTTAACTCGGCAGAAAACCAGAAAAACAGAGAGAAAAACGGTCCAAGACCGAGAGAGAAGATGAAGAAGTTTTTTGGCTCCAAAAAGCCTAATACCGTAAATGGGAGAGAGAGAATGAGTTAGAAAATAAAAAATTGTAAAAGGTTTATATAATTTCCAAAAATATTTAATAAACCATTTACTTTTTCTATTTCAAAAAGCAAAGCATTAAATGCTTGTCTATCACCTCAAATCAATTCACATCAATCACTCAAATGTCACATCACTCAAAGTGACATGTGATTTGACGCTTGATGTGACTTGCGATTTTGACGCTTGATTTGACTTGCGTGCCGCACTCGAATTCGAAATGCGAATGCGCTCGCAAACAATCCCGGGCTCGGGTTCGCTAATTCCAAATTAACGAATTTTTCGTTGCGTCGTAATTAAATGATTACGCCTAGCAATTCACTATTCACGTCGCTAACGAATTAATTCTAAATTAATTCGTTCGCCCGAATTAAAATCCAATTTCAATTCCGCGTCGAAATCTAATTTCGTTATAATATATCGAATATATTAATTTATCGATTAATTCCAAATTAATCGTTCTCTCTCTTTAACGATATTTTATCCGAGATAAAATATCTCCGTAATTAATCCCAGATTAATTGTCACTCTCATCGAATTAACCCAGATTAATTAAAGTGCGAGTCATACGTCATCGGTGAATCTTCAGGAAGCACCCATGAGATCTCCGGATATGTTGGCAGTAAATACGGTCGTCGGACTATCCGAACACGTAAGTACCTCGTACTACGTTTATACCGATTTACAAGACAAGGTTGGCTTCTAGCAAAGCGCCATGCCTACCCAATTCTCCAGAAATATTCTTACAGGAATATATAGATCTGTATCAAGCGTAGTATATCGTAGTATTGTGTATATCGGCCCAGTATCGGATAGTCACGTGCTAGGGCTGGGGCTGGATAAGTGTCTGCCCCGTCCGAAGCACATGTCGGATGTCTGGTAACTAGTCTCTATAATCGGATATGCATGACCTAGTCATAATATCCCGATGGTTGCGCAACACTTAAGAGCACTAATATCGTATCCTGCGTGACATCATCTCCACTATGACTGAAGTGATACTTCCGTCTTGACATCACACCCAATACACTACGACTCTCTGATAAATCCAGAAATGGTGTACGCAGAACCGGTTAAAGCCCTGTACCACCAAGACCAAAGTCTATCGATTATCGTAAGTATTAGCGATGTAAGTCTCAGGTTAAGGCTTTACACACCTACCTTGATTTAGTTTGGTATCATCCAAACATATGCCTAGCATCCCAAATAATCAGGATTGAGAAAACTCAGTTTCTTTCCTGTTCATATCTAATATGATATCTGTCAAACAGATATTTTTATGGAACCTTATTCTATATAAGTTGTTGCACTGTTTAAAGCTTATCCGTCGAAGGAAATGGTAGCTCAGAGCGACTCATGATTAACCTTGTCATGTCCAACAAGATTCGGTTTCTCTGGTTCGGATACACCGTCAGGATGACGTGTTCCGGGAGGAGTCTTCTTTGAAAGAATACTTTACTCTTTCAAGTATATTAGAAACTTATTGCCTAAGTATTTTCCATTACGGTCTTACCGTGACGGTTTAATACTTCAGCCGATCTGTTTGTCTATTTCGTGTCGAAAACTTTAAAAGTTTCCGATTTTTTTTTAAAGGAAACACATAACCATAACGCGATGCAACATTCGTAAAGGTCACGAAATATTCATATCCATATCTAGCCTTGCTAGACATGGGCCCACTTGCTTCACTATGAAGTAGGGCTAACAGATTGGTGGCACTTACACTTTTTCCAAGTAAATAGTCTTTTAGGCACTTTGCCCAATAAAGTAGATTCGTAGACTTTATTTGAATGGAATCAAATTTGTCCTAGTATCCACTCTTCAAAAGTGTGGATATACGAGTCTTGTTTAATTGTGTCCCAGACAACAATGCCACAAATTAGTTTCTTCTGATCAAATCAGTTTGAGTTGTTTGTTTGTCATGTTATATGTTTGAGATTTATTTATATTCAAAATATAAATGCTGTTATTCACATCTAATGTGTTTATCTCAATATCATCTTTATATAATAAAACACTTTAGTGTTCTAGAATATAAAGGTTCACCCGCAGCGGGTTAAACACTGATATGGAGATAATGTCTCTAGTCAAACTAGTTACATTATAACAGTTTCCTAATTTAAGTACACACTCGAGGGTAGTTCCTAAACTTAGGTGTATACGATTAAAATAGCGACTTTCATCCCGTTTCCTAATCGCTGATTAAATCTCAATCTGAAGTCAGTATCCTGCTCAAAGCAGATTCTGAACACCAGTACATATTTATGTACCACACTAAGTATTTAAAATCCATTGTTAATACTAGTAATGAACATATTTATGACAAACATATTTGAAGTCGGAGCCTTGCACCTTCTTCAATTCCTTCATGTCTTCTTTGTCCAAATGGCAGTCACGCTTCCACGATCCCGTTTGCCACAATTTCGGCAGACATTTTGGGATATGTCCTTTATCTTCCCAGAAGATTGTAATGATTTTGCCTTTGCCCTTTTCAACATTCTAGAAGCCTTTGGCCAAGCCTTGGGTTTCTAGAATATTGAAGTAAGGTGCGCCTTGCGCTATTTGCCTTATTGCAAACTTTGACTTTGTCTCCTTGAGAATAGTCATTAACCCTCCAAGAGTTATTTATTGCAATATAACTTCTAAGATCTAAGAATAGATCTATGAAGATCCTTCAATTTCAATATCATACTATAAGGATCTAATCCTTAGTTCTGATTAAGAAATTAAGGAGTCTATTGCGACAAGCTTAATGGATTAAGCACTAAAGTTATCATCACATGAATCTTCCAAATATTATGCACTACTATTTACTTAACTCCGGGCTTAGGCCTAATATGTTATTTTATCAAATAAAGTAACTTTATTAGTTTCCAGGACCATCCTGAAACTTTATTCCCAATTTGAAATTAAATCATTTAAATACATTTTCCCTAGGATTATGTTTTAAATGTCAATCTTTCAATTTATATCTTGATTCTAATAGTCCAACTATTTAATCAACGATTTAGGTACTTTTAAATATAATGATTATTATAGTCCAACTATATTAATCAACTATACTTAATTAAATCAAATATATTGATTATTATAATCCAATTATATAATCAACTATAAATGAATTGTTTGAATACAGTCCAATTGTTTATTAAAACAACGATTTAAATATTAGTCCAACTAACATTTAATTTATTTGACGAATGATATTTGTTTGAGCGCGTATGGCAAGTAATTAAACGAATATTGCAAATTCAATTCTTGCCTCCCACTATTTTTCGGGGAGCCTCTAACCCTCTGTCGAGTACTCGCCAAATCGTGATTCCTAGCGGGCTAGGATCCCGTTAAATATCACACAATCTTGACTTTGGCCAACAAATTGTATGATAATTAACTAGGTAGATCTCTAAGATCAATTGGATCCAATCCAATTCCTAGATCCAGTAGGGGGACATCCAAGTCCGAAACATATATCTTATATATGCCAATATATCCAATATATTACCTAACCTTTTTCTTCTGAATCAACTAAGCCTTGGCTTTGGCACAACAAACTTAGTGATCCCAGTCAAGCGCGACCCATTGACCATGGAAAGCTTCGTAATCAATGTCGATGGACAAGAAGTGGTCTTGACTTTGGCCAACAAACCAAAACTTGGACAAGACACCGATATGGAACAAAGCCTTCGTGATTCAAACACATCCTCGACAGAAAAAGGCCTTGACTTTGGCCAACAAACCAATGTCGTCTTAGATCTTGAGTAAGAATCACTCAATGGAAGGAAAAACGCTTAATATTGTATGAGGGTTTTTCGCGTGCAAATTGGCAACCAATTTATTATCTTTGTTAAGGTCTCATCATCATACACCCTTAAACATGCATTCTAAACACATAATAAAGCGCGTATAAATAAATAATAATGATATGCGGATGGATACTTTACACAATGATCCTAGATCAAATCTCTCCATTTCCTCTCTCCCGCTAGCACAAATATTACTTCTACCCGTTACACTACACTTCGAAAGAAACCTCAATTACATTGAGGGGAATTGGTGAGAAGAGAATACAAAGAATAAGGAGGTGATAAGGCTGGACACGCAGGTCCAATTAATAAATCAAATTTATTACAACAATTGCCCCACCCATCTAATATCCATCTGATATACATTATTCATGCATCGCAACCATGTATTCACACAAGCATGTTATCAATCAATCTAATCCAATTAATTAATCTGATAATTAGTGACCATCCAATGTTCAAACAACGATTTGATTTTGCTCGAGTCAAACTCGTTTTGTGAATAAGTACTCAAAGTACGAATTCTCGAATTAAATTAAACTACAACATTAAATCCAATTTAATATGTATTTAATACTAATTCAATTATTTAATTCCAAATTAAATACTACACTTTATTAATGAACTTTTACGACTTAAATCCCAAATTTAATCGTTACGGGTCTCAAAGCCCGATTAACGTCCAACGTCAATTTAATTAAAGTCCAATGGGCTTTCAATGAATTTCTTAAGGCGTGGACTTTTGGTCAACTCGGGTCAAACCCAATAACCAAAGCCCAATCCGGGAATTACCGCATAAGCCTAGAAATCAATTTAGGCCCAATTGAACTTTAAAGGTCCATTAGTCGCATTTGGGCTTTATGGAGGCAGTTTTGGGCCCAATTGGATCCAACCAATTTGGCCTAAACCTAACTTGGTACAACCAAGCCCAATAAGCCCAATTACAACACTTAAGCCCAATTTCACAAAATAGGCCCAATTAATTAAACACAAAAAATTCCAAATTTCATATTTAATTAACCAAAGTGTATAACATAATTAATTACCCAATTAACATTTCTAAAACATCAATTAGCCTAATTAATCATGCTCTTTAACATCAAAAAGTGTCCAACAGAATTTAATCAAAAATCAAACCCAAATCATGTTATAATGCTCTCGGCAATAGGAGTAATTTTATGTCAATTCCGAATTCAATCCAATTAAATCCAAATTAACATTAAATCAACATCCTCAATCGATTCAAGTCATCCAATGATCAATGAAACAAAAATTACCAAGAATTAGGGCATCTACACCTCTCGGCCAAGCAAGGAAATTTGGGGAAAAATTTTCCAAACACAATTTCTTCAAATTGATCTAATCAATACTCAATAAAACATGTTTTAAGCATACTCAAACATCCAATTTAATTAAAACATGCTCAAACACATTTTACCCAAATTTTAACCATAAAATATTTTCATGCTCAACCTTGCTCATAGATACCATTGTTGGAGTTTTCTAAGCTCCCAAGATCATTTCAAGCAATGAAAATAACATGTGAATACATTCAATGAGTTGCGGAATACTCACAATGATCAGTTGAGTGATGCGAATGAAGATAAAAAACTGGTTTCTGTCCTCTCCATGCTCTCGGCAGTGAGCTGATTTGGAGTCCCCATTTTCGGCTTCAATCTTCAAGAATCCAAGCTCCAAGCTTTCGAATGATTCCAAGCTCATGGGTGGACTTCCCTATCACCTTCGCATGTCTCTCGGATGCTAGCTCTCAAGAAATTTGCCACAAATTTCCCACACTTTGCTTCCCATCTCACGGTTTCTGCCCAGAAAAACCAGTGAAGAAAATGGCCAAATGGCTGAGAGAGAGAGAGGAGTTTTTGGCTCCAAAAACGTGAGAAGAGAGAGAGAATGGAATGGTGTTGGTTTTGTGTATTTGTGTATCTAATACACATAATTCCTTTTCAAAAAACCAATAAATGATTTACAATAAATTTGGATTTTTAAAGTCAAACAATAAAAGCCACACCAACCTCCATTAACTCACATCATTCATGAATAGTGACTTGCGTCAATAACTCAGGGTGAAAGACATCTATCACTTGATTGACGAATGATGTGACGCTAGATGCGACTAGCGATTTGACGCTTGATTTGACTTGCGTGCCGCACTTGAATTCAAAATGCGAATGCGCTCGCAAACAATCCCGGGCTTGGGTTCGCTAATTCCAAATTAACGAATTTTCCATTGCGACGCAATTAAATGATTATGCTTAGCGAAATCACTATTCACATCGCTAACGAATTAATTCTAAATTAACTCGTTCGCCCGAATTAAAATCTAATTTTACTTTCACGTCGAAATCCAATTTCTTATAATATATCAAATATATCATTTTATCGAATAATTCCAAATTAATCGTTATCTCTCTTTAATTGATATTTTATCCCAGATAAAAATATCTCCTCAATTAATCCCAGATTAATTTTCTCTCTCATCTAATTAATCTCAGATTAATTAAAGTGCGAGTCATACATCATCGGTGAATCTTCGGGAAGTGACCCATGAGATCCCCGGATATGTTGGCAGTAAATTCGGTCGTCGGACTATCCGAAGATGTAAGTACGTAGCACTACGTTTATACCGATTTACAAGACAAGGTTGGCTTCTAGCAAAGCGGCATGCCTACCCAATTCTCCAGAAATATCCTTACAGGAATATAAGGATCTATATCAGGCATAGTATACGTAGTATTGCGTATTTTGATCCAGTATCGGATGATCACATGCTAGGCCTGGGGCTGGAATTGTGTCTGCCCCGTACGAAGCACATGTCGGATATCTGGTAACTAGTCTCTATAATCGGATATACATGACCTTGTCATAATATCCCGATAGCTGCAGCATTTAAGAGAACAAGTCTCGTATCCTACTTGACCATCATCTCCTTATGAATGGAGTGATACTTCCGTCTTGACATCACACCCAACACACTACGATTCTCAATATACCCAGCAGAGGCGTACACAGAACCTGTTAAAGCCCTGGACGACTAAAACTAAAGTATATTGATTGTCGCAAGTATTAGCGGTGCAAGTCTCAGGTTAAGACCAAATACACCTACCCTGATTTTGGACTTCCATAGACACATAGTCATACTACCAATGGAATTCTGATGGGGTCTATCCAGAGCGAAGCTGTTTCCTGTACCATCGGTAAAACACAACCTCCTATTACACATGCATGAGTATCCTATACCCAAATATATGAGAACTATGCTGTTATGCCCTCACAACGCGCACAAGTGTAATACTAGTCTTTTACGTATTTATCGATGTCCAATCTCGATAATACTCTGACTAAGGATATTTAATGATTTATCCTTCGTGGACTGATACTGTCTCATATCATTCTCAATCCAGGAACAAATCATAAGAACCTCATATCATTTATACATCTAGGTGACCTAATCACAAATGATAAGAGTGCAATCTCCTTTGTCACATAGTTAATTTGTACAACAACACCATGATCTGTACAAATAGTGACGCTATGGGTCATAATTGTCCAACAAAATCATCTCATTTACATGCTTTGAAGCTCACGGCATTGAGGGATTTTAAAAAACCGATTTCGATTTCGATTTCAATCCAATTAAATCATTAATCAATTTATCCCAAGTCTTTAAACTCATCCAATGATCAAAAGAAACAAAAAATACCATGACTTTTAGGGCATATAGTATTCGGCCAAGCCTTGCATATTTGGGAAAATTAATCCAATTAATTTTTCTACAAATTGATCATGCATAACTCCAAGTTATTAACATACAAGCATACTCAAACAAACAATTTGATCAAAACATGCTTAAATCAAAAATACCCAAATCAAGAATATAAACCCTAAGTTCAATTTCATGCTTAATAAGGCTCATGATACCATTGTTGGTCTCTAAGACATTCCGAAGATCATATAAAGCAATGAAATCATGTGAATACGAAAATAAAGTATGGCAGAATCATACTTACAAAGAACAGATGTTGGATGCGTTGAACACAAAAATTCCTTGTTGAAGTTTCGGCCAATGTGTCCTTTGAGAAGTCTCCAAGCTACCTCTTTGAATGTTGAATCCAAGCTCCAAGCTTCGATCTTGATTCCAAGCTCAAGGGATTAGTTTCCCTAACACCTTGATATGATTCCATAAATGTGCTAGCAAGATTAGAAAGAAAAATAATTTTTCCTTCTTGGTTTGAAGCTCACGGTTTTGAGCTATTGGGGGAGAGAGAGAGTTTTTAATTTCTTTTTTTTTTTTTCTAAAAACCCTATGCCAAAAATCCTTCACACTTTTGGTATATGCTTTTCCAAAAAGCATAAAGCAAAATGGAGGGAAAAATGGCATTCAATGCCTCCATCTACTCCCAACATGAATAGTGACTGGTTGTCAATCACAAAAATGTGACATGACTTCCATCACTAAAGTGACAGGCGATGTGACTTGCGATGTGACTTGTGGGCCCCACTTTAATTCAAAATGTGAGTGGGCCCGCAAACACATTCCGGGCTCGGGTTCCTTAATTCTGAATTAACGAATTTTCCGTTGCGACGTAATTAAATTAAATTTAAGTAAATAATTATGCCTAGTAAAATTACTATTCACGTCGCTCGCGAATTAATTCTAAATTAATTCGTTAGCCCGAATTAAAATCCAATTTTAATTCCGCGTCGAAATCTAATTTCGTTTAATATATCGAATATATCATTTTATCTGTTAATTCCAAATTAATCGTTCTCTCTCTTCAAATAATATTTTATCTCATATAAAATCTCTCCGTAATTAATCCTAGATTAATTATGTTCGAATCATACGTCATCGGTGAATCTTCGGGAAGTGACCCATGAGATCCTTGGATATGTTAGCAGTAAATCCGGTCGTCGGACTATCCGAACACGTACGTACCTCGTATTACGTTTTTACCGATTTACAAGACATGGTTGGCTTCTAGCAAAGCACCGTGCCTACCCAATTCTCCAGAAATATTCTTAAAGGAATATATAATCTATGTCAGGCGTAGTATACGTAGTATTGCGTATTACGATCTAGCATCGGATGTCACATGCAAGACATGGGGCTGGAATAGTGTATGTCCCGTACGAAGCATATATCGGATTACAAGCCACTAGTCTCTTTAATTGGATAATCATGACCATGTCATATTATCCCGATGGCTGCAACCAATTTAGAGTACCAGTTCTTTATCCTCGCGTGATCATCATCTCCATATGACTGAAGTGATACTTCCATCTTGACATCACACCCAATACACTACGTGTTGGAAAATTATGACCCATAGCGTCACTATTGGTACAGATCATGGTGTTCTTGTACGAATTAACTATGTGACAAAGGAGATTGCACACTTATCATTTGTAATTAGATCACCAAGATATATAAATGATAGGAGGACCCTATGATTTGTTCCTGGATTGAGAATGATATGAGACAATATCAGTCCACGAAGGATAAATCATTAAATATCCCTAGTCAGAGTATTATCGAGATTGGACATCGATAAATGCGTAAAAGACTAGTATTACACTTGTGCGCGTTGTAAGGGCATAACGGCATAGTTCTCATATATTTGGGTATAGGATACTCATGCAAGTGTAATAGGAGGTTGTGTTTTACCGATGATACGGGAAACAGCTTCGCTCCGGATAGACCCCCTCGAAATTCCATTGGTAGTATGACTATGTGTCTATGAAAGTCCGAAATCAGGGTAGGTGTATTAGGTCTTAACCTGAGACTTGCACCGCTAATACTTACGACAATCAATATACTTTGGTTTTGGTCATCCAGGGCTTTAACCGGTTTCTGTGTATGCCTCTTCTGGGTATATCGAGAATCGTAGTGTGTTGGGTGTGATGTCAAGACAGAAGTATCACTCCAGTCATAGTGGAGATGATGGTCACGTAGGATACGGGACTGGTTCTCTTAAATACTGCAGCTATCGGGATAAAATGACAAGGTCAGGTTTATCCGATTATAGAGACTAGTTACCAGACATCTGACATGTGATTCGTACGGGGCAGACACAATTCCAGCCCCAGGCCTAGCACGTGATCATCTAATACTGGATCGGCATACACAATACTATGTATACTACGCCTTATATAGATCGCTTATTCCTGTAAGCATGTTTCTGGAGAATTGGGTAGGCATGACGCTTTTCTAGAAGCCAACCTTGTCTTGTAAATCGGTAAAACGTAGTGCTTGGTACTTACGTGTTCGGATAGTCTGACGACCGTATTTACTGCCAATTGTTGGACAATTATGACCCATAGCGTCACTATTTGTACAGATCACGGTGTTGTTGTACAAATTAACTATGTGACAAAGGAGATTGCACTCTTATCATTTGTGATTAGATCACCTAGATGTATAAATGATAGGAGGTCCCTATGATTTGTTCCTGGATTGGGAATGATATGAGACAGTATCAGTCCACGAAGGATAAATCATTAAATATCCCTAGTCAGAGCAATGTCGAGATTTGACATCGATAAATGCGTAAAAGAATATCATTACACTTGTGCACGTTGTGAGGGCATAACGACATAGTTCTCATATATTTGGGTATAGGATACTCATGCAAGTGTAATAGGAGGTTGTGTTTTACCGATGATACGGGAAACAGCTTCGCTCCGGATAGACCCCCTCAGAATTCCATTGCTAGTATGACTATGTGTCTATGAAAGTCCAAAATCAGGGTAGGTGTATTTGGTCTTAACCTGAGACTTGCACCGCTAATACTTGCGACAATCAATATACTTTGGTTTTGGTCGTCCAAGGCTTTAACCAGTTTCTGTGTACGCCTCTTCTGGGTATATCGAGAATCGTAGTGTGTTGGGTGTGATGTCAAGACGGAAGTATCACTCCAGTCATAGTGGAGATGATGGTCACGTAGGATACGGGACTGGTTCTCTTAAATGCTGCAGCTATCGGGATTTTATGACAAGGTCATGTATATCCGATTATAGAGACTAGCTACCAGACATTCGACATGTGCTTCGTACGGGGCAGACACAATTCCAGCCTCAGGCCTAGCACGTGATCATCTGATACTGGATCGACATACACAATACTACGTATACTACGTCTGATATAGATCGCTTATTTCTGTAAGCATGTTTCTGGAGAATTGGGTAAGCATCGCGCTTTGCTAGAAGCCAACCTTGTCTTGTAAATCGGTATAAACGTAGTACGAGGTACTCACGTGTTCAGATAGTCTGACGACCGTATTTTCTGCCAACATATTCGGGGATCTCATGGGTCGCTTCCCGAAGATTCACCGATGACGTATGACTCGCACTTAATTAATCTGGGATTAATTAATGATGAGAGAGAAAATTAATCTGGGATTAATTGGGGAGATATTTTATCTGGGATAAAATATCAATTAAAGAGAGATAGCGATTAATTTGGAATTAATCGATAAAATAATATATTTGATATATTATACGAAATTGGATTTCGACGCGGAATTGAAATTAAATTTTAATTCAGGCGAACTAGTTAATTTAGAATTAATTCGTTAGCGATGTGAATAGTGATTTCGCTAGGCCAAATCAATTAATTACGTCGCAACGGAAAATTTGTTAATTTGGAATTAGCGAACCCGAGCCCACGAGTGTTTGCGAGCGCATTCGCATTTCGAATTCGAGTGCGGCACGCAAGTCACATCAAGCGTCAAATCATTAGTCACATCAAGCGTCAAATCAAATGTCACTTTGAGTGATGTGACAAGTTGTCACTTGATTGAGTGATGTGAGTGATAGAAGTTGTTGAAAAAAGCTTTTTGAAAGCTTGAAAGAAATATATCTTTATTTTAATGATATTTGACTTTTAATTTTTTGGTATTTGACATACAAAATTAAAAACAACTCTCTTATCTCTCTCTTTCCATGGCTCACGAAATTGGAGCCAAATCTTCTCCTTCTTCTCTCTCGGCCAACAGGCCATTTTCCTCTCAAAATGTTTCTGGTTTGACCGTGAAAATGGAGAAGGAATAGAGTGAAATTTGTGGCAAATTTCTTGAGTGCTAGCACATAAATGAGTCTATACAAAGGTGATAGGGAACTCACTACATGAGCAAGGAGTCAACAAAAGCTTGGAGCTTGCATGGAGGACCACCCAAAGCCGAAAATGGAGGACATGGAAACTGCCACTACCGTGACTTGCACAAGGGAGGAGCAGAAAATTTTGTTCTTCGTAGCATCCAATCCGTTCGATGTGAGTATGACTCCGCCATTCTCCATAGTTGTATTCACTTGTTTTCATTGCTTGATAATGATCCTTGGACCTTAGAGAATTCCAACAATGGTATCTTGAGCCAATATTGAGCATGAAAAAGATTTAGGGTTAAAATTTGGGTAAAATTGACTTTGAGCATGAATAATGAAATTGGATGATTTATTATGCTTAATTGATGTCTAATTGAGGATTGATTAGATCAATTTGAAGAAATTGTGTTTGGAACAAATTTCCCCAATTTTTGAGGCTTGGCCGAAAATATAGATGCCCTAAATTGTCTTGGATTTTTTGATTTTGATCATTGGATGTGTTGGAAATCATTTGGGGATATTGATTTAATGTTGAATTGAATTTAATTGGATTAAATTTGATTTGGGCATAAAATTCCCCTTTGGCCGAGAGTTAAGTAGCATGTATATGGGTTTGATTTTTGTTAAATCGTGTTGGCCATAATTTAATAATGATGAGCATGATTAATTAGGCTAATTTGATGTTTTGGAAATATTGATTTGGGTGATTAATTGTGTTATACACTTTAGGTAATTAAATTGTAAAATTGGATTTTGTAATTTAATCAAATTGGGCTTAAAATTGGATTTGGGCTTGTAATGTTGTAAATGGGCTTATTGGGCTTGGTTGTACTAAGATGGGTTTAGGCTAAATTGGTTGGATCCAATTAGGCCCAAAAGCTCTTCCATAAAGCCCAAATGCGACTAATGGACCTTTAAAGTTTAATTGGGCCTAATGGGCCTAAATTGATTTCTGGGCTTATGGGGTAACTCCCGGATTGGGCTTTGGTTATTGGGTTTGACCCGAGTTGACCAAAAGTCCACGCCTTAAGAAATTAATTAAAAGCCCATTGGACTTTAATTAAATTGATGTTGGACGTTAATCGGGCTTTGAGACCCGTAACGATTAAATTTGGAATTTAAGTCGTAAAAGTTCATTAATAAAGTGTAGTATTTAATTTGGAATTAAATAGCGAATTAGTATTAAATACAAATTGAATTGGATTTAATGTTGTAGTTTAATTTAATTCGAGAATTCGTACTTTGAGTACTTATTCACAAAACGAGTTTGACTCGAGCAAAATCAAATCGTTGTTTGAACATTGGATGGTCACTAATTATCAGATTAATTAATTTGATTAGATTGATTGATAGCATGCTTGTGTGAATACATGGTTGCGATGCATGAATAATGTATATCGAATGGATATTAGATGGGTGGGGCAATTTTAGAAATTGTTGTAATAAATTTGGAATTTATTAATTGGACATGCGTGTCCAGCCTTATCACCTCCATACTCTTTGTATTCTCTTCTCATATATTCCCCTCAATGTAAATGAGGTTTCTTTAGAAGTGTAGTGTAACGGTTAGAAGTGATACATGTGCTAGCAGGAGAGAGAAATGAAGAGATTTGATCTAGGATCAATGTGTAAAATATCCATCAGCATATCATTATTATTTATTTATACACGCTTTATTATGTGTTTAGAATGCATGTTTAAGGGTGTATGATGATGAGACCTTAACAAATATAATAAATTGGTTGCCAATTTGCATCGAAAAACCCTCACAAAATATTAAGCATTTTTCCTTCCAATGAGTGATTCTCATTCAAGATCCGAGACTGGCATTGGCTTGTTGGCCAAAGTCAAGGCCTTTGTCCGTCGAGGATGTGTTTGAATCACGAGAGCTTTGTTCCATATTGGTGTCTTGTCCAAGTTGTGGTTTGTTGGCCAAAGTCAAGACCACTTCTTGTCCATCGACATTGATTACGAAGCTTTCCATGGTCAATGGGTCGCGCTTAACTGGGATCACTAAGTTTGTTGTGCCAAAGCCAAGGCTTAGTTGATTCAGAGGAAAAAGGTTAGGTAATACATTGGATGTATTGGAATATATAAGATATATGTTTCGGACTTGGATGTCCCCCTACTGGATCTAGGAATTGGATTGGATCCAATCGATCTTAGAGATCTACCTAGTTAATTATCATACAATTTGTTGGCCAAAGTCAAGATTGTGTGATATTTAACGGGATCCTAGCCCGCTAGGAAACACGGTTTCCCGAGTACTCGACAGAGGGTTAGAGGCTCGCCGAAAAATAGTGGGAGGCAAGAATTGAATTTGCAATATTCGTTTAATTACTTGCCATACGCTCTCAAACAAATATCATTCGTCAAATAAATTAAATGTTAGTTGGACTAATATTTAAATGTTGTTTTAATTAACAGTTGGACTGTATTCAAACTATTCATTTATAGTTGATTTTATAATTGGATTATAGTAATCAATATAATTGATTTTAATCTATTAAATTATAGTTGATTAAATAGTTGGACTTTTGTAATCATTATAATAAATATTACCTAAATCGTTGATTAAATAGTTGGACTATTAGAATCAAGATAAAATTGAAAGATTGACATTTAAAACATAATCCTAGGGAAAGTGTATTTAAATGGTTTAATTTTCAAAATTGGGAAGAATTTCAGGATGGTCCTGGAAAAATAATAAGTTACTTTATTTGATAAAATAACATATTAGGCCTAAGCCAGGAGTTAAGCAAATAGTAAAGCATAATCTTTGGAAGATTTATGTAATGATAACTTAAGTGCTTAATCCATTAAGCTTGTCGCAGTAGACTCCTTAATTTCTGAATCAAAACTAAGGATTAGATCCTTAAAGTATGATAATGAAATTGAAGGATCTTCAAAGAATCTATCCTTAGAATCTTAGAAGTACTAAATTGCAATAAATAACTCTTGGAGAGTTAATGACTATTCTCAATGAGACAAATTCAAACTTTGCAATAAGGCAAGTAACGCAAGACGCACCTTATTTCGATATTCTAGATGGCCAAGGCTTGGCCAAAGGCTTCTAGGATATGAAAAAAGGCAAAGGCAAAATCATTATAATCTTCTGGGAAGATAAAAGACATATCCTAAAATGTCTGCCTAAATTGTGGCAAACGGGATCGCGGAAGCGTGTCTGCCGTTTGGACAAAGCAGACATGAAGGAATTGAAGACGAGCAAAGCTCTGACTTCAAATATGTTTGTCATAATTATGTTCATTACTAGTATTAAAATTGGATTTTAAATACTTAGTGTGGTACATAAATATATTGATGTTCAGAATCTGTTTTGAACAGGATACTGACTTCAATAGAGATTTATCTGCGAATTGAAAACGGGACGAAAGTCGCTGTTTTCACTAGGGGTGGGCGCGGTTCGGATTGGTTCGGTTTTTGCTAAAAACCGAACCAAACCATATTTTACGGTTCGGAATTTTTTACCTCTCAAACCAAACCATTAAATAACGGTTTGGTTCGGATTGAAAATATTTTAAACCAGCGGTTTACGGATTGGTTCGGTTCGGTTTACGGATTATTATATTTAAAACAAATTTTCATCCACTTAAGTGAAGACAAAAAAAAACTAGTCTATCCAAAAAATAGTATGAAGTGCTAGGGTGTAAACTGTGACTCTAGGATTGAAAAATGAGGTACAATTAATTCTTGTATTTTTCAAAAATTACATTGAATAATGATGCTACCATCATTCTAATTAAGAGACAAATCCAACATCTTACTTTCAAGAATAATGATGCTACCATAAAACAAAAAATTTAAGAATAAAAGTATTAACAAATAAATTGAAGAATAAAAGTATTAACAAATAAATATATTAACAAAAAATTTAAGAATAAAAATATTAACATACTAATAAAAAAGAAAACATAGAATAAAATTAATATACAAAAACAAATACAAATACAAATTTTTTTTTATAAAAATATATAATTTTTTTAATTATAACTGTTCGGTTCGGTTTAACAGGTGCGGTTCGGATTAGCTCCTGAACCGAACCGTAAACCGTTTGGGGTGGGTCAATCCGAACCGCAAACTGAACTGTTGGAAAAAAAATCGTAAATTCGGTCCGGTTTGGTTCGGTTTGCGGTTTGGTTCGGTTCGGTCGGTTTTTTTGCCCACCCCTAGTTTTAACCGCAGGTACCTAAGTTTAGGAACTACCTTCGGATGTGTACTTAAATTAGGAAACTGTTATAATGTAACTAGTTTGACTAGATACATTATCTCTATATCAGTGTTTAACCAGCTGTGGGTGAACCTTTATATTCTAGAATACTAAAGTGTTTTATTATATAAAGATGATATTGAGATAAACACATTAGATGTGAATAACAGAATTTATATTTTGAATATAAATAAATCTCAAATATATAACATGACAAACAAATAGCTCAAACTGATTTGATCAAATGTAACTTTTGTGGCATTGTTGTCTGGGACACAATCAAACAAGAATCGTATATCCGCACTTTTGAAGAGTGGGTACTAGGACTAATTTGATTCCATTCAAATAAAGTCTACGAATCTAGTTTATTGGGCAAAGTGCCTAAAATACTATTTACTTGGTAAAAGTGTAAATACCACCGATCTGTTAGCCCTAATTCATAGTGAAGCCAGTGGGCCCATGTCTAGCTAGGCTAGATATGGATATGAATATTATGTGACCTTTGCGGATGTGGCATCGTGTTATGGTTATGTGTTTCTTTTGAAGAAACACAAATCGGAAACTTTTACAGTTTTCGACACGAAATAGACAAACAGATCGGCTATAGTATTATACCGTCACGGTAAGACCGTAATGGAAAATACTTAAGCAATAAGTTTCTAATATACTTGAAAGAGTATAGTATTCTTTCAAAGAGGACTCTTCACGGAACACGTCAATTTGACAGTGTGTCCGAACAGAGTAACCGAATTATGTTAGACATGATAAGTTTAATCTTGAGTCGCTCTGAGCTACCATTTCCTTCAACGGATAAGCATAAACAGTGCAGAACTTATTTAGAATAAGGTTCCATTAAAATCTGTTTGACAGATTACATATTAGATATGAACAGGAAAGAAATTGGGTTTCTCATTCCTGAATATTTGGGAATGCTAGGCATATGTTTGGATGATACCAAACTAAAACCCAAATTGGATAAGTGCCATTTGTAGGTTATCCAAGCGAAACCATAAGTATAGTACTTATACAACTCACAAGAGAACAATTAGATTGTTGCACACCATGCGGTTTTCCTAAGAGGAATACCGATATGCAGTGGTAAGTGGGAGGATAGTAAAACTTGATGAAAATCGGAGTAATACTATTCCAGGCACCGATTCCTAATGGAACACAAATAGTTCATCAATGATGTAACTATTCCATTAATCTTCGAATACACAAGAACCGCGTAAGTCGGAGAGAGTCAGAAAACAACCTGGGGTATGGGTTTCTGATCTCACCTCGAAAAATGTCTATCTTATTTAGGTATACCAACTGACTACGTATTAGGAAGTGATACAAGGTATCGACTCCCAATCATGACAAAGTGTCATGAGTCCGAAATGCATTCCATGTATATCAACAAGTTTAGATACTAGTTGATGTACCGCAAGGCATTGTGCCTATTGGTACTTTATAAGTCTTCAAGGAAGACATACATGGAAGGCAACATACTAACGTATAAAGCTAGGCTTTTAGCGGAAAGGTATCGTTATCAACATTGTGTTGATTACGATTCAACCTTTTACCTGTTGCCACGGTAAATCCATTTGGATAATGCTTGCTAACGCTGCATGTTTCATTTATGAAATATGTCAGCTGAACGGGAAAATCGATTTCCTGAAAAGGAAACCTTTTGGAGGATGTTTATAACATCCTGTCGGTTTTGTCGTACCATAACAAGCAAACAAGGTTTGCAGGTTATTCGATCCATGTTTGGATTAAAGCAAGCATAGGTTCTTGGAATTATCGTTTTGATGTAATCATAAATATAAGAGGGTTAGTGGGAGCACACTGACAATAATGTCCTATAAAATAATGATAATACATCATTTCTTGGAAATGATATTCCCAAAATAATTATCGGTGAAAGCTTGGCTTTCATGAAACTCTCCGAGAAATCATACATTGAAAAATGTACGCGACCTGGTGTCTCATACGCTTTGATCATATGAAGTCACAAACAGGCCAATCCAAGTGATAGTCACTGGATTGATATTAAGAACACCTGTTAGTTTCTTAGAGAACTAAGGATGTTGTCTTATACTATGGAGAAGGAGAACTTGAAGTGACTGGGTTCACTACTGCAAGTTTCCTAAACCGATAAAACAACTATAAAGCTTGAATAACGGAACATTGAGCTGGAAATCTTCCAAGCAAGAATTTGTTACCGAATAAACAACAAATGCGGGTTATTGCTGCAGCTGAGGCACCAATGAAGCCATTTGGGTCAATAACAAATCTAATTAGATTAGATATAATTATGTTAGCAGCTGAGCTAGGCGTCAGCACAGGCTAAAGAATTAATGGTCTCATCAACGATCCAAATAAATACTTCGACTATTCATCTGATTCATTCGGATCATATATCATGGCGATGTGATGATCGAATAAATCGCATCAGACGATAATCATGCAAATCCGATGATGAAAACATTTCTCAGCAAATTTGAGCCAGCCGTACATAGTTCAAGTGTCAGACACTCGAGTGACTGGCTATAGGCCAAGTGGGAGATTGTTGGACAATTATGACCCATAGCGTCACTATTTGTACAGGTCACGGTGTTGTTGTACAAATTAACTATGTGACAAAGGAGATTGCACTCTTATCATTTGTGATTAGATCACCTAGATGTATAAATGATAGGAGGTCCATATGATTTGTTCCTGGATTGAGAATGATATGAGACAGTATCAGTCCACGAAGGATAAATCATTAAATATCCCTAGTCAGAGCATTGTCGAGATTGGACATCGATAAATGCGTAAAAGACTAGTATTATACTTGTGCGCGTTGTGAGGGCATAATGGCATAGTTCTCATATATTTGGGTATAGGATACTCATGCAAGTGTAATAGGAGGTTGTGTTTTACCGATGGTACGGGAAACAGCTTCGCTCTGGATAGACCCCCTCGGAATTCCATTGGTAGTATGACTATGTGTCTATGGAAGTCCGAAATCAGGGTAGGTGTATTTGGTCTTAACCTGAGACTTGCACTGCTAATACTTGCGATAATCAATATACTTTGGTTTTGGTCGTCCAGGGCTTTAACCGGTTTCTGTGTACGCCTCTTCTGGGTATATCGAGAATCGTAGTGTGTTGGGTGTGATGTCAAGACGGAAGTATCACTCCAGTCATAATGGAGATGATGGTCACGTAGGATACGGGACTGGTTCTCTTAAATGCTGCAGCTATCGGGATATTATGACAAGGTCATGTATATCCGATTATAGAGACTAGTTACCAGATATCCGACATATGCTTCGTACGGGGTAGACACAATTCCAGCCCCAGGCCTAGCACGTGATCATCCGATACTGGATCGACATACACAATACTACTTATACTACGCCTGATATAGATCGCTTATTCCTGTAAGCATGTTTCTGGAGAATTGGGTAGGCATGGTGCTTTGGTAGAAGGCAACCTTGTCTTGTAAATCGGTATAAACGTAGTACGAGGTACTCACGTGTTCGGATAGTCCGACGACCGTATTTACTGCCAACATATCCGGGGATCTCATGGGTCGCTTCCCGAAGATTCACCGATGACGTATGACTTGCACTTAATTAATCTGGAATTAATTTATGATGAGAGAGAAAATTAATCTGGGATTAATTGCGGAGATATTTTATCTGGGATAAAATATCAATTAAAGAGAGATAACGGTTAATTTGGAATTAATCGATAAAATAATATATTTGATATATTATACGAAATTGGATTTCGACGCGGAATTGAAATTAAATTTTAATTCGGGCGAACGAGTTAATTTAGAATTAATTTGTTAGTGATGTGAATATTGATTTCGCTAGGCAAAATCATTTAATTACGTCGCAACGGAAAATTTGTTAATTTGGAATTAGCGAACCCGAGCCCACGAGTGTTTGCGAGCATATTCGCATTTCGAATTCGAGTGCGGCACGCAAGTCACATCAAGCATCAAATCATTAGTCACATCAAGCATCAAATCAAATGTCACTTTGAGTGATGTGACAAGTTGTCACTTGATTGAGTGATGTGAGTGATAGAAGTTGTTGAAAAAAGCTTTTTGAAAGCTTGTAAGAAATATATCATTATTTTAATGATATTTGACTTTTAATTTTTTGGTATTTGATATACAAAATTAAAAACAACTCTCTTGTCTCTCTCTCTCCATGGCTCACGAAATTGGAGCCAAATCTTCTCCTTCTTCTCTCTCGGCCAACAGGCCACTTTCCTCTCAAAATGTTTCTGGTTTGACCGTGAAAATGGAGAAGGAATAGAGTGAAATTTATGGCAAATTTCTTGAGTGCTAGCACACAAATGAGTCCATACAAAGGTGATAGGGAACTCACTACATGAGCAAGGAATCAACACAAGCTTGGAGCTTGCATGGAGGACCACCCAAATCCGAAAATGGAGGACATGGAAACTGCCACTGCCGTGACTTGCACAGGGGAGGAGCAGAAAATTTTGTTCTTCGTAGCATCCAATTCGTTCAATGTGAGTATGATTCCGCCATTCTCCATAGTTGTATTCACTTGTTTTCATTGCTTGATAATGATCATTGGACCTTAGAGAATCTAACACCAACATATCCGGGGATCTCATGGGTCGCTTCCCGAAGATTCACCGATGACGTATGACTCGCATTTTTATTAATCTGGGATTAATTAGAAGAGAGAGAAAATTAATCTGGGATTAATTACGGATATATTTTATCTGGGATAAAATATTATTTAAAGAGAGATAACGGTTAATTTGGAATTAATCGATAAATTAATATATTCGATATATTAAACGAAATAGGATTTCGACGCGGAATTAAAATCGGATTTTAATTTAGCGAACGAATTAATTTAGAATTAATTCGTTAGCGATGTGAATAGTAATTATGCTAGGCATGATTATTTAATTAAATTAGATTTAATTACGACGCAACGAAAAATTCATTAATTCGGAATTAACGAACCGGAGCCCGGGATTATTTACGAGCGCATTCGCATTTCGAATTCGAGTGCGGCACGCAAGTCAAATCAAGCGTCAAATCGCTAGTCACATCTAGCGTCACATCATTGGTCAATCAAGTGATAAATGTCTTTCACTTTGAGTGATTGACACTAGTCACTATTCATGAGTGATGTGACTTGATGGAAGTGGTTGGAAAGTTTGAAAGGCTTTTGATGGCTTGATTGACAAATACTAATGTTATAATAAATGGTATTTGTTTTTCAAATTTTGTGTATATGATATACAAAACAAACAAAAATTGTTATCTCTCTCTCTCCATTGGATTCGTTCATTGTGGCCTTTCTTCTCTTCTCTCCCTTTTGGCTTTTGAAGCCATTTTTCTTCTTGTTTCAAGCTTGGCCGAAAATTAGAAGGAACCATAGGAAGATTTGTTGCAAATCTTCAAGAGTGCTAGCACACAAAGAGGCATATAAGGTGATAGGGAAACTAACTTGTGAGCTTGGAATCACAAAGCTTGGAGCTTGTTTATCTTCATCAACCTTGGAGGAGCTTGGCCGATTCTTGGAGCACCAAAATGGGCAAAACCGTGAGCTTCACCATGGGAGCAAAAGTTTTGTTCTTCGCATCGCAAAGCCGTTTATTTTGAGTATGATTCCGCCATTCTCATTTGTGTATTCATACTTATTTCATTGCTTTAAAATGATCTTTGGGACTTAATAGAAACCCAACAATGGTATCTTGAGCCATTAAAAGCATGAAACTTGATTAGGGTAAAATTTGGGTAAAAATGATTTGAGCATATTTGGATGAAATTGGATGTTTGAGTATGCTTAATTGATGATAACATGGTGTTATGCATTGTCAATTTGATGAATTTTGAATTGGACAAATTTTCCCCAATTGACTTAGCTTGGCCGAAAGTCACTATTGCCCTAAGTCTTGGAATTTTTCTGATTTTTGATCATTGGATGTGTTGGAAATCAATTGGGAATGTTGATTTAATGTTGGATTTGATTTAATTGGATTGAATTAAAATTGGAAATAAAATTAACCCCAAAGCCGAGACATAAAGAGCATGATATGGGTTTGATTTTTTGTTAAATTATGTTGGACATGATTTAATGTAAATGAGCATAATTAATTAGGCTAATTGATGTTTTAGAAATGTTAATTGGGTAATTAATTATGTTATACACTTTAGTAATTAAATTGTAAAATTTGGAATTTTTGTGATTTAATTAATTGGGCATATTTTGTAAAATTGGGCTTGAATGTTGTAATTGGGCTAATTGGGCTTGGTTGTACCAAGTTGGGTTTAGGCTAAATTGGTTGGATCCAATTGGGCCCAAAACCGCTTCCATAAAGCCCAAATGCGACTAATGGACCTTTAAAGTTTAATTGGGCCTAAGGGCCTAATTGATTTCTGGGCTTATGGGGTAACTCCTTGATGGACTTTGGTTATTGGGTTTGACCCGAGTTGACCAAAAGTCCACGCCTTAAAGAAATTAATTAAAAGCCCATTGGACTTTAATTAATTGACGTTGGACGTTAATCGGGCTTTGAGACCCGTAACGATTAAATTTGGAATTTAAGTCGTAAAGGTTCGTTAATAAAGTGTAATATTTAATTTGGAATTAAATAACGAATTAGTATTAAATACAATTGAATTGGATTTAATTATGTAGTTTATTTAATTCGAGAATTCGTACTTTGAGTATTTATTCGCAAAACGAGTTTGACTCGCGCAAAATCAAATCGTTGTTTGAACATTGGATGGTCACTAATTATCAGATTAATTAATTTGATTAGATTGATTGATAACATGCTTGTGTGAATACTTGATTGTGATGCATAAATAATGTATATCGGATGGATATTAGATGGGTGGGGCAATTTTAGAAATTGTTGTAATAAATTTGATTTATTAAATTGGACCTGTGTGTCCAGCCTTATTACCTTCTTACTCTTTGTATTCTCTTCTCACCTATTCCCCTCAATGTAAATGAGGTTTCTTTAGAAGTGTAGTGTAACGGGTAGAAGAAATATTTGTGCTAGCGGGAGAGAGGAAATGGAGAGATTTGATCTAGGATCAATGTGTTAAGTATCCATTCGCATATCATTATTATTTTATTATACGCGCTTTATTATGTATTTAGAATGCATGTTTAAGGGTGTATGATGATGAGACCTTAACAAAGATAATAAATTGGTTGCCAATTTGCACGCGAACAACCCTCAAACAATATTAAGCGTTTTTCCTTCCATTGAGTTATTCTTACTCAAGATCCGAGACTGGCATTGGCTTGTTGGCTAAAGTCAAGGCATTTGTCCGTCGAGGATGTGTTTGAATCACGAAGGCTTTGTTCCATATTGGTGTCTTGTCCAAGTTGTGGTTTGTTGGCCAAAGTCAATACCACTTCTTATCCATCGACATTGATTACGAAGCTTTCCATGGTCAATGGGTTCCGCTTAACTGGGATCACTAAGTTTGTTGTGCCAAAGCCAAGGCTTGGTGGATTCAGAGGAAAAAGGTTAGGTAATATATTGGATATATTGGCATATATAAGATATATGTTTCGGACTTGGATGTCCCCCTACTGGATCTAGGAATTGGATTGGATCCAATTGATTTAGAGATCTACCTAGTTAATTATCATACAATTTGTTGGCCAAAGTCAAGATTGTGTGATATTTACGGAATCCTAGCCCGCTAGGAAACACGGTTTCCCGAGTACTCAACAGAGGGTTAGAGGCTCGCCAAAAAATAGTGGGAGGCAAGAATTGAATTTGCAATATTCGTTTAATTACTTGGCATACGCGCTCAAACAAATATCATTCGTCAAATAAATTAAATGTTAGTTGGACTAATATTTAAATCGTTGTTTTAATAAACAGTTGGACTGTATTCAAACATTTCATTTATAGTTGATTATATATTGGATTATAATAATCATATATTTGATTTAATTAAGTATAGTTGATTAATATAGTTGGACTATAATAATCATTATAATAAATAGTACCGAAATCGTTGATTAAATAGTTGGACTATTAAAATCAAGATAAATTGAAAGATTGACATTTAAAACATGATCCTAGGGAAAATGTATTTAAATAGTTTAATTTTCAAATTGGGAATAATATTTCAGGATGGTCCTGGAAAATAATAAGTTACTTTATTTGATAAAATAACATATTAAGCCTAAGCCCGGAGTTAAGCAAATAGTATAGCATAATCTTTGGAAGATTTATGTGATGATAACTTTAGTGCTTAATCCATTAAGCTTGTCGTAGTAGACTCCTTAATTCTTAATCAGAACTAAGGATTAGATCCTTAAATATGATAATGAAATTGAAGGATCTTCTTAGATCTATATTTAGATTTTAGAAGTACAATTGCAATAATAACTCTTGGAGAGTTAATGACTATTCTCAAGGAGACAAAGTCAAAGTTTGCAATAGGCAAGTAGCGCAAGGCGCACCTTACTTCGATATTCTAGAAACCCGAGGCTTGGCCAAAGGCCTCTGGAATGTGGAAAATGGGTAAAGGCAAAATCATTATAATCTTCTAGGAAGATAAATGACATATCCCAAAATCTCTGCTTAAATTGTGGCAAACGGGATCGCGGAAGCGTGACTGCCGTTTGGACAAAGCAGACATGAAGGAATTGAAGACGAATAAGGCTCTGACTTCAAATATGTTTGTCAAGATTATGTTCACTACTAGTATTGAAATTGGATTTTAAATACTTAGTGTGGTACATAAATATATATTGATGTTCAGAATCTGCTATAAGCAGATACTGACTTCAATTGAGATTAATCTGCGAATTGGAAACGGGACGAAAGTCGCTGGTTCGACCATAGATACCTAAGTTTAGGAACTACCTTCGGGTGTGTACTTAAATTAGGAAACTGTTAAAATGTAACTAGTTTGACTAGAAACATTATCTCTATATCAGTGTTTAATCCGTTGCGGATGAACCTTTATATTCTAGAACACTAAAGTGTTTTATTTTATAAAGATGATATTGAGATAAACACATTAGATGTGAATAACAGAATTTATATTTTGAATATAAATAAATCTCAAATGTATTACATGACAAACAAATAGCTCAAACTGATTTGATCAGAAGAAACTTAATTGTGGCATTGTTGTCTGGGACACAATTAAACAAGAATCGTATATCCGCCCTTTCGAAGAGTGGGTACTCGGACATATTTGATTCCATTCAAATAAAGTCTACGAATCTAGTTTATTGGGCAAAGTGCCTAAAACACCTTTACTTAGTAAAAGTGCACCAATATGTTAGCCCTAGTTCATAGTGAAGCAAGTGGGCCCATGTCTAGCTAGGCTAGATGTGGATATGAATATTTCGTGACCTTTACGGATGTGGCATCGCGTTATAGTTATGTGTTTCTTTTGAAGAACACAAATCGGAAACTTTTACAGTTTCGACACGAAATAGACAAACAGATCGGCTAAAGTATTAAATCATCGCGGTTATACCATGATGAAAATAATTAAGCAATAAGTTTCTAATATACTTGAAAGAGTATAGTATTCTTTCAATGATGACTCCTCCCGGAACACGTCAGTTTGACGGTGTGTCCGAACTGAGTAACTGAATTATGTTAGACATGATAAGGCTAATCGTGAGTCGCTATGAGCTACCATTTCCTTCAACGGATAAGCTTTAAACAGTGCAGAACTTATTTTGAATAAGGTTCTATTAAAATCTGTTAGACAGATTTCATATTAGATATGAATAGGAAAGAAACCGGGTTTCACATTCCTGTAGACTTGGGTATGCTAGGCATATGTTTGGATGATACCAAACTGAAACCCAAATTGGATAAGTGCCTAATTGTTGGTCATCATAGGGATACCAAAGTATAGTACTTATACATCTCACCAGAGAACAATTAGATTGTTGCTCACCATGCGGTTTTCCTAAGAGGAATACCGATATGCAGTGGTAAGTGAGAGGATAGTAAAACTCGATGAAAATCAGAGTAATACTGTCCAAGGCACCGAATCTTAATGGAACATAAATAGTTCATCAAGGATGAAACTATACCATTAATCTTCGAATACACAAGAACCGCGTAAGTCGGAGAGATTCAGAAAACAACCTGGGGTATGGGTTTCTGATCTCACCTCATAAAAGATGTCAATCTTTTGAGGTATACCAACTGACTACGTATGAGGAAGTGATACAAGGTATCGACTCCCTATTATGGCAAAGTGCCATAATATTCGAATTGGATTCCATGTATACCAACAAGTTGGGATACTAGTTGATATACCGCAAGGCATTGTGCCTATTGGTACTATATAAGTCTTCAAGGAAGACATACATGGATGACAACATACCAACGTACTAAGCTAGGCTTGTAGCGGAAAGGTATCGTTATCAACATTGTTTTGATTACGATTCAACCTTTTACCTGTTGCCACGGTAAATCCATTTGGATAATACTTGCTACTGCTGCATGTTTCATTTATGAAATATGTCAGCTGAATGGGAAAATCGCTTTCCTTAAACGGAAACCTTTCGGAGGATGTTTACAACATCCTGTCGGTTTTATCGTACCAAAACTAGCAAACAAGGTTTGCAGGTTATTCGATCCATGTTTGGATTGAAGCAGGCATTAGGTTCTTGGAATTATCGTTTTGATGTAATCATAATAGTTAATGATTTAATTCAAAACGAAAATGATTATTGTGTATATAAGGAGGTTAGTGGGAGCGCACTGACAGTGGTTGTCCTATAAAATAATGATAATATGTCATTTCTTGGAAATGATATTCCCATAAAACTATCGGTGAAAGCATGGCTTTCGAGAAAATTCTCTATAGAATTCTTGTGAGAAATAACTTTTATTCTAGGAATAAAGATCTACTGGGAAAGATCTAAAAGTTGTTGAAACTCTCCGAGAAACCGTACATTGAAAAATGTACGTGACCTGGTGTCTCATACGCTTTGAGCATATGGATTCACAAATAGGCCAATCCAAGTGATAGTCACTGGATTGATTGATGTTAAGAACATACGTTAGTATCTTAGAGAACTAAGGATGCTGTCTTAAACTATGGAGATGTAGAACCTGAAGTGACTGGGTTCACTACTGCAAGTTTCCTAACCGGTAAAGACGACTATAAGTCATAAACGGTACTATACAGTTTGAATAACGAAACGGTGAGATGGAAATCTTCCAAGCAAGATACTGTTACCGAATAAACAATAAATGTGGAATATTGCTGCAGCTGAGGCAGCAATAGAAGCCATTTGGGTCGACAATAAATCTAATTAGATTAGATATAATTCTGTTAGCTGCTGAGCTAAGCGTCAGGACAGGCTAAAGAATTAACGGTCTCATCAACGATCTAGATAAATACTTCGGCTATTCATCTGATTCATTCGGATCATACATCGTGGCGATGTGATGATCGAATAAATCGCATCAGACGATAATCATGCAAATCCATAGACGAAAGCATTTTCTCAGCAGTTTGAGCCAACCGTACATAGTTCGGGTGTTAAACACTCGAGTGACTGGCTATAGGCCAAGTGGGATATTGTTGGACAATTATGACCCATAGAGTCACTATTTGTACAGATCATGGTGTTTTTGTACAAATTAACTATGTGACAAAGGAGATTGAACTCTTATCATTTGTGATTAGATCACCAAGATATATAAATGATAGGAGGTCCCTATGATTTGTTCCTGGATTGAGAATGATATGAGACAGTATCAGTCCACGAAGGATAAATCATTAAATATCCCTAGTCAGGGTATTATCGAGATTGGACATCGATAAATGCGTAAAAGACTAGTATTACACTTGTGCGCGTTGTGAGGGCACAACGACATAGTTCTCATATATTTGGGTATAGGATACTCATGCAAGTGTAATAGGAGGTTGTGTTTAACCGATGGTACGGGAAACAGCTTCGCTCTGGATAGACCCCCTCGGAATTCCATTGGTTGTATGACTATTGTCTATGGAAGTCCGAAATCAGGGTAGGTGTATTTGGTCTTAACCTGAGACTTGCACCGCTAATACTTGCGACAATCAATATACTTTGGTTTTGGTCGTCCAGGGCTTTAACCGGTTTCTTCTGTGTACGCCTCTTCTGGGTATATCGAGAATCGTAGTGTGTTAGGTGTGATGTCAAGACGGAAGTATCACTCCAGTCATAGTGGAGATGATGGTCACGTAGGATACGGGACTGGTTCTCTTAAATGCTGCAGCTATCGGGATAAAATGACAAGGTCAGGTTTATCCGATTATAGAGACTAGTTACCAGACATCTGACATGTGCTTCGTACGGGGCAGACACAATTCCAGCCCCAGTCCTAGCACGTGATCATCTCATACTGGATCGGCATACATAATACTACGTATACTAAGCCTGATATAGATCGCTTATTTCTGTAAGCATGTTTTTGGAGAATTGGGTAGGCATTGCGCTTTGCTAGAAGCCAACCTTGTCTTGTAAATTGGTAAAACGTAGTGCTTGGTACTTACGTGTTCGGATAGTCCGACGACCGTATTTACTGCCAACATATCCGGGGATCTCATGGGTCGCTTCTCGAAGATTCACCGATAACGTATGACTCGCACTTTTATTAATCTGGGATTAATTAGAAGAGAGAGAAAATCAATCTGGGATTAATTACAGAGATATTTTATCCGAGTTGTGCTTAGGAAACATAGATTACACCGTCAAGTTTACGAGGCGCACATCTCATGTCGACATGTCCACGATTCTTTAAAACTAATCAGAACACCATTTCTTATATATGTGATCCACCTTAGGTGATCGACTTTGGCCAAAGTCTTAAGAATCATGACTTACTCACATAGATACCTAAACCCCTTAAGGTACACATACGAGCCGACGGATCCTATCTTGATGTGAACTTGATTAATGATTGCATTGGTCCACACCCAATGAACATCTAGTGGTCCAAGCATGAAATGTCTCTGACATATATGGCATCAAATTGTGGAGGATCACACATAAAATCAATGCTATCCCATAGTCAAATGATCACATAGGCTACTCGACTCGATGAGATTCTATTGACGGTGGTGTGTACTTCCAACTATTAGGAATCACATGTGAGTCATTCAATAATCGCTTCAATAAATACCCACATGTCTATACGAGCTTCCATTACTTATGGTACATCGAGTTAAACCATTCGAACTTCAATTCCAATATATGACATGTGCTAGTCTTAAGAGGTTATAGGAATTTTACCGTCTTCCAAAACCAATAACTATGAATATTTACTTTAAGAATACTTTATAATAAGAATACTATCTCAATGTCAGACCACATAGTGTCCAATATTACTACAAGACTATTCTAAGGTCGATGCCATTCTCAGCATATTTATATATCAATCTAATATGCATTATGACATTACCATTGATAAGGTTGAAATGAAAATATAGCTATTTTATTAATAAATAAAAAAATATAATGTACAATATATTATTCGGATTGACGCTCCAAGCACCAACTCCAACAGTTACCACATTACAGTGTTCAAGTCATGTTTTACAAACTTCAGTCATGTTATCATTTATACAATTTAAGTCATGTTTATAGCTTGCAGTCTTGTCATCATGTTCACATCTTACACACACGTTCACTGTCTTTAGTTCACATCACGGTATTTGGTCATGATATGTTATTTTTCAGTTTTCATGTATATGAATTATAGTCCACGTTGCAGTTTATGGTATGTATATGACTTACATCTCAAGTTTCACGATTTACTTATACTTCACGAGGTTTGAAATAAACCCATGCGTAACGTTATGTTATTATATGTTTCATTTCTAGTTTTCACTCATTAAGTCGTTCGTTCAACTTACTCTTTCCACTTTCAATTCATGTGTTGCAGGTCTTTCACGCATGCAAATGACGAGTTTTGGAGAAGATGGACATCAACTGCAGTCATTAGGGACACGTTTTCAGGGGTCCACATGTATATGCATTTATCATGTTAGGCCATGTGGCCGAAATTTTTATATGTAAATCATGTTATATCACACATATTTCAAATGGTTCATGCTCACCGTATGTTAGTCATGCATGTATTCAAGAATAATACAAGCAAAAGTCAAGAACAAGTCATGACACGTCACACATATACACGTTATCAGGCTCAGGGATATGATAACGCCGTCTCTTGTCGATCACGTCATGTGAAATTAGGATGTGATATAACCATCATTTTACCATACCATGCTCTCAAACATAACAAGATAAATTATTTTATTTTACCTCTTATTATTTTACCTTATAAATCTCATTACATCCATCCAAATAAAGGGTAAAGTTTAAACCTACCCACCCGGCGAGTGGGATTAGATTAGAGTTACAAATACACAAACTAATTTAACACATGTATGCTTATTAATTTCATGAATTAAATAGTTTCTATGTGCCTAACAGAGAATGGACATTTTCGTAAAAGTGCATCGATTATATCTCCAGGCAAGTGTAAATGTGTAATCATCACCATCTTCGCGTCTGAAACCGTCAACCAACAAACCCAAACATTTGCGTAAAGTTAAACGACAAGACTATTCTTCAAGTTAACAACCACTCAATTGTTACCTTAGCATCATCCAAATCTTGTTGCAGGTATATTTTCTATTTCACAATTTGTGAGAGTTGTTGTCTTCAACGTAGTTTTTTATTTATTTATTTATTTATTTATTTATTTAATTCCTTAAAATGAAGCTAAATTTTCAAAAAAATCTTAATTAATCTAATCGGGCATGATTAATTTACCTGGATCATAGAGCTTTTTGATCTGGAATTTGTTTATTTCCTCGTGTTATGGCGGCATAAGATCGAACTTTTTTATGTGGGATTTTGTTTGGGTTCTCTTCTTTTTGGTGAAACATGAATTTTAAAAAGATGATATTTTAATGCTTTTATATTTTATTTCTGAATGACTAAAAATCGTTTTTTTTTTTTCACATTTTGTCACATTTCAGATGTTATAGGATACCACAATGCTGATGATTCAATTTCAGAATATAAATGATTGTCTGAGATTCACCTCAATTTTAATTGTTTCATTTTTTTTTTTTGTATGCATTTCTAAAGCATGAATTTTAGTAACTAAATACTATTGTAATCAGATTGTTTTGCCAATTATTTTGCTGTTCGGCTTGTGGGAATTAGATTTAGGTAAAGGCAAGAAGAAATATCTAGTTGGGATGGATGAATTACCAGACCATTTGGTTTGGGAGATTTTGGGAAGGATTAAGAAAACTGTGGACAGGAACACGGCTTCATTGGCATGCAAACGTTTTTACAATGTGGATAATGAACAAAGACATTTTCTTCGGGTGGGCTGTGGATTAGACCCTGCAAATGAAGCATTGACTTCCTTATGCAATAGATTTCGCAACTTAACAAGAGTAGAGATAAGTTATGCTGGTTGGATGTCTAGATTGGGTAAACAGTTGGATGATCAAGGGCTTTTGATTCTTTCTAACAGCTGTCCTTATCTGACTGATCTCACTTTAAACTACTGTACTTTCATCACTGATGTGGGTCTTTGTTACTTGGCTTCTTGCTTCAATCTGTCCGCATTGAAGTTGAATTTCATCACAAGAATCACCGGTTGTGGGATATTATCTCTTGTTGTTGGTTGCAAGAATCTTACCGTTCTTCACCTCATCCGATGTCTTAATATTAATAATGTTGAATGGCTAGAATATATTGGCAAGCTTGAAACGCTTGAGGATCTCTTGATAAAGAATTGTAGAGCTATTGGGGAGGGTGATTTGATAAAGCTAGGACGTAGTTGGCGGAAGCTTAAACGGTTGCAATTTGAAGTGGATGTTAATTACAGGTATATGAAGGTTTATGATCGGTTGGCTGTAGATAGGTGGCAAAAGCAGTTTGTCCCGTGTGAAAGCATGGTGGAACTTAGCTTGGTTAATTGTATAATTAGCCCAGGAAGAGGACTTGCTTGTGTGTTGGGGAAATGCAAGAACTTGGAGAAGGTTCATTTGGACATGTGTGTTGGAGTAAGGGACTCTGACATCATAAACTTGGCCCAAAAATGTAGTAAACTTCGATCCATTTCCCTCCGAGTGCCTTCAGATTTATCCCTGCCGATTTTGATGAACAACCCGTTGAGATTGACTGATGAGAGTCTAAAAGCCTTGGCAGACAACTGTAGGATGCTTGAATCTGTCAGGATATCATTTTCGGATGGAGAGTTTCCTTCAATTTCTTCATTTACTTTGGATGGAATCCTTACTTTGATTCAAAAATGCCCCGTCCGGGAACTTTCTCTTGACCATGTATATTCCTTCAATGATGTTGGGATGGAAGCTCTTTGCTCGGCTCATTATCTTGAAATCCTCGAGCTTGTCAGATGCCAAGAGATTAGTGATGAGGGGCTGCAGCTTGCATGTCAGTTCCCCCGGCTGAGCATATTGCGGCTAAGAAAGTGTTTGGGGGTTACAAATGCTGGATTAAAGCCACTTGTGGGTTCATACAAATTAGACGCGTTGGCTGTGGAGGATTGTCCTCGAGTTTCGAAAAGGGGTGTTCAAGGAGCTGCCAGATCTGTTTCTTTCCGGCAAGATGTGTCGTGGATGTATTGAAAGTGGTTTTGTTGTCCAGTACTGTTTATTTTTTTATGCAGTGTTTATTTTGTTAGATCCTAAGCAATTTGGCATCTGTTGCCTGTGTTATTATGGCATTTGAAATTGACACATTGTGCTTGTGATATATTTACCATTGTAATTAACTCAAATTGTGTTGAAATAAACTCTTTTATTTATTTATTATTTATTACTTTAGTTACAACTTGCATGCTCGGGGAACAAACAAAGTGCTGCTGTATTCAAGTTTCAAAAACTATATTTAGCTGTTCACTTTTTATGTACAGACACGATTCTAAAGAAATCCACATTCATGAAACATGAATCTCTTAAAGGTAAAAAAAAAAAAAAAAAAAAAAAAGAATGAGCTAATCACACCAATTTGATAACTGCTGACTTGTTTACTTGTAGACGAGTCTATTGATATCGGCAAATACTAAACCATCCTTGATTTCATTTGATATTTGATAATTGCTCTCCTGTCTTCTCTGCCTCAAGATATGCCATTAAATCTCTGAGCTGCAAGTAGATAAAAGAGGAAGCCATTGAATGATCATTGCCACACCTAATATAAATGCTCGTACTATGGGACTAGTATCAAAGTTCAGAAATTCAATGCGCTGTGCGAGATGATCCCCCGATTGAGGCGAGACGGACAGCCTCGAGGAGGAAGGCTCAGTTCAAAACACTGAAGAAATTTATACAACCTTAATTTCAACTTCAAGAAAGAGCCATGATAGGTATTATATTTGATTTGGGTTGAAATCTTGTATAGTTTATTCAAATTTCTTCGACATGTGAATGTAGAGTGTTTGTAAATGTATCTATAAAGAAAATTACAAGCTTATCAAATAATAATAATAATAATTTATACTTAGAGCAATCATAAAGGACATGACCTGCTTTACATAATTTTATTTTCAACCTTACAATATATCCAACAAAGATCAAGCAAGTTCCATCCGAATTTTTTCTAAACTGTAAGCAATAAAGATTCAACAAGCATAAATTTCCAACCAGAACGAAATAATAAATTAACACTATCCAACTTCATAAATTATAAACATTAAACACACAAGTTTTATGATAAAATTAAAACTAAAAGCAGCCACAACACATCCATAATAAAAGAAAATGATAATTAATCTCTAAATATGTTATCATTAGTGTCTAATGGCTTGAAATGTGGGTTTAAGGTGTCATCTCCTCCATCAACATTAGAAGTGTCATCCTCTAAAGGGTCATCATCGTATCTAATTCCTCTATCATCCTCCTCATCACTTGCATCGTCCTCATCGACCAGTTGTGGAGCCTTTCCTTTGCCTAACAAATAACATAAAGTCATGTTTTTCTATATGAAATTTATAGTCTGTGAATTCATTTAAATTAAGAATATATTACCTTGATATACTACCTAGATTGGAAAATGATCATAGGCACACCAAATATAACTTTGCATAATCCCAAACACCCTGTGTTTCCAACTCAAAAGAATGCCTACTCAAATTGTCAGGCAATAAATTGAAATTATTACCTCCCACAACCACAACCTACAAAACCACATGTAAGCACATCCAGAGGTTCTCAGAATTTTGGCATACAAAACATATTGATTTTTCCGGCTGTTGCAAAAAGAAGAGGAGCAGTATACCATTGTCAAATGCTTTTCTAAGACATATTGGGGGCAAAGCCTGTACAATAAAAAAAGGTTCGCAAAATACCACGTAAAAACTGCAACCAAATCACATGGCACTTCCAGTTCAAAAATTAAAATGTAAATACAGCAAGGATAATAACATATTTTATTTCATTACCATATTCTTCTTTTTCTTTTTCAACAAGATATTCCATTACCATAATGAATATAAAAATAGGCTAAATACTCTTCTAACACAAGTTGGCAAAGAGAAAAATAACATCTAACATTAACATTCAAATTTTCATTAAAGTTTTCCAATTAAAAAGATGCATATGCTTGTTCAAGACTAACTTCTCTCAGAGCTAAACTAGGGATGGCATCAATGGTAGAGGATAAGGAATACCTCAGATAATCGTCACATAAATTCACTATAAAACAAGACCCTAATCCACACAAACTACCATGACACCACAAGGAAAAAAAAAATAAATTTAGAGTCACTTACCAGACAAGATGAATCTGTCCATTTTGAAATACAAGAACAATGGAAAGAATGATTGCGGATAGTGGTGAGAATTCCACTTGTGTCTTGGTCCAATCTCTCTGTGTCAAACAAACATTAGAGCTTATGACACAGAGAAAGTTTACCTTCTCACATAGGCATACATTTTATTAACATAATACATCCCCTCATTAGCTGGTCTCAAGTTGTTTCAAAAAATACAGAAGATCAGGCAGATAATAGAGATATAGAAGTAATAACAAAATGAAAAGAGACTGTTAAGACATATATATTAGACCGGCGGACTACCAACAACTAAGAACCATTTTGTGTGTAATGAATTGAGCAATATTTACAGTATTAAGTAAACAAACAAGTCAGAAGGAAAGATGCAAGATATTTCACAGAGAATCCCTGTAGGTGAAGAAAATCTTCTGATGATGCTGATATTCAACATTTTTCTCAAAGACGTCAATAACAAGGATATACAGCACAACATTTTATGATTGTAGTTTTAATTTGCCCTTGCCGATTGTTTATAAAACATGTTTAAAATTTTGGTTCCCACAAAGTCTTCAAACAATAAAGTTCCAAAAATCATACTTGAAGACGAGAAAAATGATGTTCTACAATTGAATCAACAGAGCATATACCAAGACAAACTGGACATGAAGGCTGCTCGGTTGAGGCTGCAGGACCAGGCTGCACATGTTCAAGGGAACCAGTATAATCAGTAAACTGAACATCAACTGTGAAAAGCTCATGGCAAACCTCTTCCTGTATAAAACTTGAAACCAAAAACAATAGAAAGAAGGAACACGATTACTAAATTGATGCAGAGAATCTACAAAATCTACTCAAACCACCATCATATGCAAAACTCCTTTGTTTCCAAAGAATAAATGAATTGTTTTTCTCACAGTTCAATAGTAAGTGTATAATGAACTGAGATCAAAGCATACCTCCAATGAACTAAATTGTCTACCATTGAAATGCTGATAGAATTTGTCTGTAGAGTCTTGGCTATCAAACCTTATCAAAATACTGCACTGATCCTGATGTGATCCAGAATGAGCTCTGTTTGTTGGGCCAAGTTAACTTGAAGTTGTGGCTGATTGCATGGCTTGGTCAAATTGGTGTATTTAGGCCATTTTGGTGGATTTGGAAGATTCCTTGGGTTCTGGAGTTTGGTCCATGCATGAGACATTATGTGAATGCTTTATTATGTCTAAAGCAATATTGGAATGGGTCTAGGACGTGCATGGGCTGCCTTGATTGATTTTGGGCTTTATTTCCGAATGGTGCATTAGCAGTGGCGGGATTTACGCAGTCTTCGTATTTTGGACGTAACTTTCTCGTCCAATGTCCGATTTTGGTGATTCAAGTTGCATTGAAAAGAGAACTCATAGCTCTACAACTTTGAAGTTTTCATCAAAGTCCAGTTCGGATTCCTTCATGGTCTAAATGAGGACGCAATGTATCCCTATAGTTTTTATATTTTATATTTTTTTAAGTTATGTCTTGTTTAAGTGTTGGGCTGAACATTAATTAAATTAAAAAGCTCATGGACGAAATTTTCAAGTATTTTATTAGGGTTTCATTATATTTTGGTAGAATTAGGGTTAGCCACCTATTTAAAGGGGCATTATTCATTGTAATGGATAATTAACCAATAATATATCTTTTTACAAAACAAATTGACTTGTGTCATCTTGAGGGAGTGGATTCTTCCTTGGTTTTACGGAACAAAAGCTTATCAATGTGTCGCAAGCGTTGTGGCGCTGAATCGCTGTTCAGGATTCTCCAAAGAAATAAAGAAAGGTTTTTAAGGGCAATGTTCCTTAAGGGTTGGACTTGATCTTGGAAGGATTTTGTTCTTACAAAATCAAGATTCGCGGTTCTTGGGGCTTAGAACACGTGGAGAGGTTTGCTTGGCTTTGTTCCAGGCAGGTTTCTATCATTTGGTATCAGAGCTCAGGGTTCCAAGGTCAAGATTTTCTCTATTTTTATCGTTTTATGGAGTCTTTATATTTCTTTTTTTTTCGTCTCTTCTAGTTTCAATTTTTTTTCTTTGTGTTTTTCTTGTTTATGACTGCATCTTGGATGTTATTATAGTGTTATTTCATGGTAATAGCATTTAGGATTCAATTCTTGGAGTTTTGAGTCAATACGAGTCGAAATTGTATGTAATAAGTAGATAAAACTATGACTTTCATTCCATGTAATGAATTTAAAGGGTTGTTGCAGATGAAGGCAAATATAAATATACACACGTATAAATATATTTGTCAACTATCTAATGACCACTATTTTTGTTATAAGAATCCCCATGACCACTGTTCAATGAAAAACTTATAGATATTTCTAGAGGCACAAATTCTCATTAATGTACCGTTTGGTAGAGAGTATTGATTGAGAGTATAAGCTAACTTAAAAGTATTATAGTGAGAGTATAAGCTAGCTTATAAGCTCACTAAACTTTATACCAAACAATACATACATATATCTCATCCAGAATATCATATTTAGTTAGATGTAGCAACTTTCATTTTTGCATTATATTATGTGTCTCTTAGTTCGTAAAGTACAATATACCTATTTATTATAAAGAACTAGTCCTTTACTTTTGGAGATCTAGAGAATCAATAGTCAGATAGCATTCTCACAGAATCTAAAATGTATTCCTTTTATATGGATTTTTATTATATGTTCCCTATTCAATCTCATTATGATCTCTTTATCATTAGTGAAGTTCACCCCGCACTTTAATTGACCGGTTTGTCCACACATGATGCATACTCAGATAAGAATATGCTGATGACTCGATGCATACTCAGATAAGAATATGTTGATGATTTGATGGCATCCTATGCAACAATGTTGAATCAATTGCTTTTGAACTAGTGAGGTATATCTTGAATAAATCACTTTTCAATTCAAAATAAGATTTGAAGTAAGAACCTAAATGCTATCTCAGCAAAATGAATGAGGATTCAAGAAATGACGTATGGTGACTATCAATCAAAGTGGGATAAGATGTAGTTTGCAATCAAAGTCAAACTATCTTGGACTGATCATAAGACTGGGATTTCGGGCACATCTTCCTAACTTTTGGCGGAATGTAAAAAACTACCCTATGTAATTTTTTGATGTAACGGAGATACGGGTGACGTGGTATCATCAATATAGCAAATGATATGTATAATTTAATATTCATTTTTTAATTGTTGTTTAATATTTTAATACACATGACAATTGATTATTGGATTGTTACACGGATTACGTGTTACCTCAGTTGTAGGGTAGATTTTCTCCATTATAAGAACTAAAGTCAAGCATTGACATTTTTTCCTAGTATGTAACAACGTTCTGTTAATTATTTACTGGTAAAAAAAAAAGAACTTATTAAGTGATTTCCTCAAAAGACACTACTTAGTAGGCATAAAATATAAAATTGCACTATCTACAAGCACAAAAACAATTTAAAATTCAACTATCCAAGTTAAATTAGACTCTCTTTTTTTGATAAAAGATGAAATGAAAGAGAGTATGAGAGAGTGCGCGTACTGGGAGATTGCGATTGTGAGAAGGAGACGAAACGACGCCGTTGTTGTTGCTACTGCTGGTGCGTGACGCCAGTGTCTCTTCGATTCCAATCGACGGTTTCCAGAAGAGACAGCGAAGGTGTCTGTTGACTGTTGTCAGTTGATGCTCGAGCTTGATGACACGGCTGTTTGAATATGCCAGCTTGGACAAAAAATCATTGGGGGTAGGTATTATGCGGAGAAAGAGATTGCGTACGGTTCCTGTTGTTTTATTGTACCAATAGAAATCTGTCACGTCAGTACATATTATATAAACAATTACCAAATAGTTTGCTTTCTTCTCCTTTGTGGGGAAAACAATTTTCACTGAATTATTTCTTCTTTTGTTTTCTTTCTAAATTTCATTGCATTGCATTAATTTAAGCTATCAATATGAATGTTATCAATCCTATATATGGATAAATAGTTATGTATAATTTCATGAAATATTATTTAATGAAACCTAACAATAAATATATTATATTATATTAATTTTGTACTCATTAAATAAGCTATGATGTCATTTTAATCCTTATAATTTTGAAAATATAAGTTTTAGTTCATCTTAAATATTTTTTATTAATTTTACATCACTTTTCATCCGATTAGTTTTAAATGATTTGAATATATCAAAATTTATTTAAAGATAATAAAAAAAAATTCCAAAATTATCTGAAAATTGACTCAATTAACAAAAATATTTAACGGCATAAACTAAAGTTTATATTTTCTAAAATTATAAAAATAAAACTTATATTTATAAAATTATATGAATTAAAGCGTTATAATAACAATTTATATGATTGTTAAATGTCATTTCCCCTATTACTACTAATTAGTTCAATTGATTTTCTTTCCTTCTTAAATAATAAATGCCCACATCACAAATTTTGGTAGACAAACACTCTCATATAAAGTTATAAAATAACATGTTAATTTACGTACATATTTTCATCTTAAAATAAAAATAACAATTAATTTATTTAAGCAAAACAAAATGAACTCGGCATTACTATTAGTTCTATAATTCCAAAAATAACTTATTTCGAAACTCATTTAATCCGATGATCCGATCCGCTAATATTGCCCCCCATTAATAATATTCCAATAAATCCATTAGAAAACTAATTGCTAATTGCTAATTTAACAAAATTCCACCTAGATTACTAAAAATATAATTTTTTTATTAAAAAATTAAAAAACAAAAAACAACAAACAAAACCTTGTCCGTTGATAGCCTCGCGCAAATTCAAAAACTTACCGTCGGTTACAAATGACAAGTCCTTATTCAGTTCTTCTGAAAATATCTCTCAACTCCCCAATACTTTGCGAAAATTCATTTCTTGAAACCCAAGAAACGCTCTCTCCCAACGGTTGCATTTCTCAAGAACAGCATCCATCATCAATGGCTACTATCTTTGACATGTTTGCCGCAGACCCTGCGCCATTACCAATTCTTCTTCTTGTAACAACGGCTTCAATTCTTTTACTCGTGCCATGGCTTTTCTCTTTCGAGTTCGACTTAGAATCCTCGGAAGGCAATACCCATTTAGCACTTCTGGCTGTATCAATAACCCTAGTAATGGTGGTTAGATGGTTATCTTCTACTGGAGTTTCGCTCTCAAAGCCGCGCTCTGATGGGTGTTGCCGGAGCTCCAGTGGGTGCTTCTCTGAGGGATTTTTGCCGTTCGTGGTGGCTTCTTTGATCGTCTTGTTGTTTGTAATGGGACAGTTCCAGAATCAGATTCATGGAAACTGGCTTTTTGGCGCCTTTGGGTAGGGTTCATGTAAATGTGTATTACTACACATTTGGACGGTTGAAATTTGTATACTTGTTGACAATTTTGATTTATATAGAATCGATGTAAATGTATTTTGTAAGATTTATTTTTGGGATATAAACAATTTGTATATTTGTATGAAATCTTGATTGTTATAACCAATAGTAATGCTACATATATCCATCATGCTCAAATTACTAACATAATATAATACAATAAAAAAAGATGGCCCGGTGCAAAAATCTTGGAGGAGTCTGAAAAGCGAGGCATGTCACAATGGAGCAAATCAAGGCTCACTCTTAATAACAACCTGTTTCAATTATAATTTGATTATCTAATTTCTGTTTCCCTTGTTCGATTAGGGTTTTATAAAGGGTATTGCCTAAATATTGCGAGACCACAGCAAATTGTAAACAAATTGCCTTTCAAAAAGACTAGTTTTATTTCCCACAATCACATCAATGAACTCCATGTTACAACAGATCTGCTGAAGATACAGCGCCAATTCAATTGTTGATCAAACAAAAAATAAACAGCCTAAAATGTTACAAGGACAGGATCCTAATAGCATTCCACGTTAAATAGTAAGAGCTAATAAACTTCATAGCCACAAGGATGGGAAAAATCATGCAGTAGGAAAAGATAGAAAGTGTTTTTCTGCAAATCGTTGTGGTTTTCTGGGCCCGTAGGTCATCTTCGAACCACAGTAACCGTAAAACCCATTAAGCACTTCAGTTTCATGCTGATCTGGTTTCAATTTATTTAAACAGCTGCAGGAACTTGAGTCTCAACCGATTTCAAGACCTCTTCACCCATCTCCTGGCATCCTACTAATTTCTGCATATGCAAATTTGAGTCAATAAAAACTAATGCAATAACCCTGAAGATAGCAAATTCTCTTCAGCTGTTAAAAAGCATATTGTAATCGAAATAAACAATTGCTTTAAGCCAGGAAGGAAGAAAATTTCTCACACTGCAAAAATGGGAACAAAGACATTCTGGTTTTCCAGTGAATTATAAGATTTTGTAAATAATTTAAACATTGATTCTTTCACTGGTTGGGACAAGGGACAATAAAATGAAACTTAACAGGCTTTTCCCCATAGACAGAGAAAAGTACAAAAGAGGGACACCTGAACCCATGCCGGTTCAACATTCTAGATTGAATTGATGGCATCTTAGCATGGTAAAACCCATGCAGATGGGGAAAATCAGTTATTTATACCAAGATGCCAAACTCGGAAAAATTTATGATCAAGAGGTTCTATTGGAAATCGGATGCTTGTAGTTTTCCTTTCTTTCTATTCCAATGATGGGGAATTGACAAAATTATATCTACATGTCTCACACAATACTGGGTGCAATATTGCTTTTACTTTTCTTGCACGCGGTAGAATCTTCATCTATTCTAAATTCATTTAGTTCTTCTAGCTATGCTATCGCTATGGATAAAAAGAAAAAAGTAATAAAGGTTGCAGGTCATGGAACTAAAATACATACAGTTCCAGCGGAGTGTATGTCACCCGTTCGAAGTCCCTTATTTAGAGTATCTAAAACTGCTTTCTCAATTCTCTTTGCAGCATTTTCCTCCCCTAAGCCATACTTCAAAAGCATAGCAGCACTGAGTATAGTAGCCAATGGGTTTGCTTTATCCTGCATATTTAGTCATAACATTCCACATTCAATGTGCCCTACTTTTTTCTTTATGTTAGACAAAAATAAAATGTGACCAAAAGAGCTAATTAACCTGTCCGGCGATATCAGGAGCAGAGCCATGGATTGGTTCAAAAAGCCCAGGTCCCTGCGGCAGTGGAAACATTCAATGTAAAGTAAAATGAAAAAAATATCATAAACTCCTCTAGAATATAAATGAAGGCACTAGCCTAAATTCACTTTGAACCACTAATTTGAAAACGATCAAACAATTAGCCATACTGATTCACCAAGACTAGCAGATGGAAGCATTCCTATACTTCCAGTAATCATTGAAGCCTCATCAGATAAAATGTCGCCAAATATGTTGTTCGTCACAATTGTATCAAACTGCAACATATTTCATCATTAAATACTGTAAGTCTTTCTGTTTCTCAGAAATGGGGATCTAGAACAGAAATTTTCTCATCTAAATGTCTAGGAGTCTCAGGTAAATTGAAAATAAAGTTTGCACCAATTTTAACCTGTTTTGGATCGCGAACAAGTTGCATTGCAGCATTGTCGACATACATATGGGAGAGTTCAACATCAGGATACTCTGAGGCTATTGCCATGATTCTTTTTCTCCAAAACATTGATGCCTGGAAAATTAATTAAACTCCTGGTAACATATTTTGCATTCTGAAAACTAGCAAATATTTTATACAGTACACCAGATATATTCCAACAAAGATCCCTAAGCCAACCACATGCTTCACTAACTCAATATTTCAATGTCAATAGTTCGTTATTATTAGGTCATAATATGATCAGATATACGTAAGTTTAAAACAGTGGGTAGAGTAAACAAATTACTGAGCAAGTACATTGCTGAAAATGCGCCTGTTAAGCAGCTTTGAGAACCAGTTACAGCATACCATTTCATACTCTCAGGCTTCAGCCCTAAAGTTACTAAAAGATGATATCAGATAATTTATTTGCAGAATTTTGCAATTAAGACAAGTCGAATAAGTTAAAAAATAATAAGAATGACAATGAAATTCAAAAAATGCATAACCATATTGGAGTTTAATATAAAAGATAAATCAGAATGAAAGTTTGAATAGGCTGCATAAACAAAATTATCAACTAGAATTCAAATACAATAAAAACTTGACAAGACAATGACCAGATAATCAACTATAAAGGGACTTGGAAGATTAAAAGTATTTAAAAGTGGAATTTTCATTAAAGAATTTTAAAGTATTTAGCTAACAGCATGAGTGTTGGCAGACAGAAACCAAACTGGTCCAAATCCAAGTCCACAGTTTAAATTTAATCCACCTGGACCTTGTCATCAACTAATGATGTTAGGCTTAAGTTTCATCAAAATTTACTCCATCCTTATTTCAAGACCCACACAAATTTTTTCTTTAGTATCCCCTAATTTTGGGTTTCATGTAATCTTATCAGTTCTATATGCAACCATCTTATTAATTACATAATGGAAAGCTAAATGATATAGGCCATGTTTGGTAGTGCGGTTTGATCTCACAAAACTGTATTTTGGTCAAAACACAATCTCTAAGTGTTTGGTTAACAATAAAAAATTATGATAATTGATCGTGATTTTTTTTTTTAAAAAAAAAAAACTAAATCTTGCAAAAGTTGAAATTTTTAACTTTTACTCGGGATCAAAATACAAAAAAAAAAAAAAAAAGCACTATGATTATTTTATTAACATCACCATCAAAATATTAAAAAAAGGCACCGCAATTATTTTAGTAACATAGGACAAAATTTATGAACCATCATTTCTTCACCACACTTCTTTAATCACAATATTAAACAGAGCCATAAAATAATTTCCAGTCTAACAATTATATAACAAAACACCGGTACCACATTTATATCTACAAGTAATATCACTTTTGCAGGGTCCAAAACATAAACATTCAGTGTCAAAGACAAACATTTGCTATAGGAGGAAATTGGTTAAACATATACAACCATACCTCCAAGACATTTGCTTTATCAACGGAACAAAGTTTTCCACGACGTTTCCGAGCAGTCTCAAATGCAACACGAGCAATACGATCCACCTGGCAGTGCAATTTCATTTAATGTTAAGTATTAATTTATGCCAAAAAATCAAAAAGTTATTGAAAATGATCGGAAAGACAACTAAAAAAAACCAATCGAGGATCTGCAGGGGCAGAAAGTAATATAATATGGTTGCTATTTATGAGTTATCATTTCAATTCTCCTATATAGAGAAAAGTATATGCAATGATATTAAAACCTTTTAGACAACCTTTACAAAACTATTGTAGATCCAGCAATGCATCAAAGAGACACAGATGCAATTGGACACTATGAGGTTCACGTAAGCAAAAAGTGTGTTTTTCATTTACAGAGAAGATTTCTACTTGTGATGGCAAATATAAATTGATCACTATCAAACTAGTATTTTCCGGCATATACAACAACCACTTAGTAGTGATGATGATGACAACAGCAGCGATGAAGATGCCTTTTTAGTACCAATTGCAAGATTGTGATAATTGATGTGGTATTATACTATTATTATACTATAGCATGTACATAACAATGACAAAGAACAAGGAAAATTAATGGAAGTTACTAGAGAGAACTTTCATCAGAAATCTACCTCATAGGCAGCATAAACCTCTGTATTGAAGCCAATCTCCTCACCAGTTTCAGTGGAGCCAAAACCCCTGGGCTTTCCAAAATAAATACCTATTTTCAGAAAATACCATCATGCAATGGTTATTCCCAGAAAAAGGGAGAAACAGAACAAAAGAAGAGCCAATCCATGTGATTCATTACAATGAACACACACTGACCTCCAGTGAGCTCCCTCACAACCATAAGGTCAACACCTTCTGCAACCTCCTTCTTCAAGGTAGATGAGTCCACTAACTGAAAGAGCAACGCAGAAAGAGATATCTCAAGTAGGAGCAAATCCAGATTTTATTTTTGTTTTTGTTTAAAAAGAAACAGAAAACGCGCACACACAAATGTTTTCAAATAAGTATCAGTTTTAACCAATTTTCCCACAGATTTATTATTTAAGTAGAAGTGTCCGTTTAATTGGACGAACTACATTATGTTGCGTCTACTAATCACGCAACAAATTAATACCATCATCATCATTCAAACACAACACACATAAACACTTGGAAACTTGAATGAATAAATTGTTTAATGAAATTTCTAATCTTTATTTTATATAGAGATTACTTGCTTGAGAAATACCAAGCTTCTTGCTGCTGGATAACAAAGAATGTCTACAAGAAAGACAGAAAAATGAAATATTTTCCTCAGGTCATATGAAAGTTTAGGATTTGGAATCTTGAGCCTCGACTCAATTCAACATATATCACTTTTAATTAACTTAATATCAAGCATAGTGAATGATGCAAGACTTACCACAATGCTTTAACCACTGAACTGATGCCTCCCTATATGATATCTTAAACTTTAATTTCGCATTACTAAAGATTAGTTGCTGTGACAAGCATCCTTTTACGTATATGAGAGGCAAAAGTAAAACAGTTATTTATTTATTTTTAACACGGCAATCCAGTTATTGAACTTCAATAAAAGTGAATACACTTGTTGTGACAAGCATCCTTTTACATATATGAGAGGCAAAACAGTTATTTATTTAATTTTAACATGGAAATACAGTTATTTAACTTCAACAAAAGTGAATACACTTGTTATTGCACTTTTAAGGCTGTTACTATGACCTACTATTTAATAATGTCTCCTTTTGATAGAAAAATTAAGCCAGAGACCTTGAGTGTGAATCTTTTGAACCTTGCATGCAATGATCATATGAGAATTAGCTAAGAATATGCTTTTATCTCCATACAAATAATTCCAATACAAAATTCTACACAAGTGATTCCATAATTAGGCAAGTATGTTGAAAGAATAGAAAATCTGTAAATTGCAACTAAACAAAACATTACCTGTGGTAAAACAGTTGCTGGCCTCAAATTTGCAAAGACTTTTAGACCTTCCCGTATCTGAAGCAATCCAGTCTCTGGCTTCAAATGTTTCTCATTTTTATCCCATTTATACCTTTGACACGAAGAAATAAATAAACTTACTAAATCATAATATTTTCCAAAAGAATAACGAAAGATAATGTACCCTCCTATTGCTCCAAGAAGAACTGCATCTGATTGTTTTGCTGCCAAAAGTGTCTCCTCAGGTAATGGAACACCAACCGAATCCAACGCTGATCCTCCCATTGGCATCTCTTGGAATGCAAATTCAATCCCTAACATAAAAAAAAGAAGTAAATATCAATCAAATGTTTCTGCAATAGATGCTCTAAAATACTTAATTTTACCCAAAAAATCGACATTGACATGAATAATTGTAAAATTAAATATTTTTCGACTGAAATCTAAACATAAACCCTAAAATTTCTTCTATTAATTAAAAAAAATGAAGGTATAC